>SRMA01025359.1:0-299245 GCA_007224835.1 Danionella cerebrum
ATATATGTATAGTGGTAATATATGTATAGTATGGTGGGATATACTATATGTAGGATATAGTATAGTGGTAATACTGCAGTCCTTCACATGGGAGACCGGGGTTCGAACCCTGGATGGGGCATACGACAACATGAATGCTATGGTAAGCAATTTGGTGTCGTTTAAAAATGGTCATTCATATATGTATAGTGGTAATATATGTATAGCATGGTGGGATATAGTATAGTGGTAATACTGCCGTCCTTCACATGGGAGACCCTGGATGGGGCATACGACAACATGAATGCTATGGTAAGCATTTTATTGTTGCTTAAAATGATCATACATATAGTGGTAATATATGTATAGTTTTGTGGGATTCTAAATGTAGGATATAGTACAGTTGTTTTGCTGTCGTCCTTCACATGGGAGACCGGGGTTCGAATCCTGGTTGGGACATACGATAACACAAATGCTGTGTTTTTATTTTTATTTTATTGTTGCTTAATAATTATTTTAAATATTATATTCATATAGGTCAGCGCCCTGCCCCCTGCACACTGCCCCCTGCACCCTGCCCCCTGCACCCTGCCCACTCACTGTTCTGGCTCCCCCTTGCTGTAGCATTTGTGTTGTCATGTCGTAGGATTCGAACCTTGGTCTCCCATGTGAAGGGCAGCAGCATTACCACTGTACTATCCTACGTATAGTATATCCAACCATACTATACATATATTACCACTATATATATATATATATGTATGACCATTTTTAAACGAAACAAAAATGCTTGCCATAGCATTCGTGTAGTCGTATGTCCCTACCAAGATTCGAACCCCAGTCTCCCATGTGAAGGACGGCAGCGCTACCACTATACTATCCTTGGAATGGTTTGGATGTCCATAGTATATTGGTAATGCTATTTTATGCTAATTCACAAGCAATGATTGGCTTGATAAGTGATTTGCTTTCTGAATTCTAGTATGACTTTCCAGTGTCAATCATTTACAGAAGCTCTTTCACAATAGGATCTATGGGATTCATGCTCCATTCATTTCAATGGGCCATTGAAAGTCAATGAGACACCTTTGACCTACTTATTTAAAATCAGCTGCAGCTGGATTTCAACTGCCAGATTTTCAAACGATGGCATATCTGCTGGAGAGAGTCCGATTACCATGCCTCAAAAAAATAAGGATTATAGAACAACCGTAAGACATATCAACATGATTCTTTCTTTGTCAGAAGCAGAAGACCCTAACGAAGAGAATGCTGTAAATTTTGTGAAGCTGTGATAAAGTTTGAATGATTTATGGCGAGTTAGAAATAGAGCCTCTCTAGAGCCACTATAGGGAATGACTTGGGCGATTTTTGGGCCGAATTTCGCGATTTATATGGAAACCGCTGGTCCAATCGGTCCGAAGAGATATAGCAACTCGAGTGGGAACAGCTTGGACGACCGTGGAAAGTTTCGTGGCTGTAGCTCGAACGGGCTAGGAGGAGAATCGCTGTAAAATCTTGACATAGGAAAAGAGAAGAAGAAGAAGAAGAAGAAGAAGAAGAAGAAGAAGAAGCGGAATAATAATAAGTTTAAGTGCAATAACAATATGTTGGCTTTGCAAGCAAGCCAACATAATAATAATAATAATAATAATAATAATAATAATAATAATAATAATAATAATAATAATAATAATTCAAGGACAAACAGTTTTTGTTTAAAAAAAAAATCTAAAGTGTTGAGAAAAAAAAATTATATCATAAATCCCCCCCCAACAACAATGTAAACATTGTATTTAAAAAAACATTCAAACTTTTCCTTATCCTTATTCACAGTCCCAAGCACTGCTTTTTTGTGCCAGAATTAGGTAAAAATAAACAAGCCAAATCACAGGTCTTGTACTTCCAATGGTTTTCCCTTCTTTTCACCACTAGATGGCACTGATGGCACCAATTTGGCATCTGTAAAATGATACTGAAAGATGCATTTTCTTACATTTTAATTTGAATTACCTTGCAAAATATGTGTCATATTTCTTATAATATTAGTGTGAAACCCCCAAAAAACTAAGCTAATAACCTTTTGGAAAACCTACACATTATATTTGAAATTAAAATATATAATTATAAATTATAATTTGTTTTTACACTGCAGTGTGAAAGTAGACATACTAAGCCAAATCTTTTATGTTTTAATGAAAAGGATGATGATGTAAAATCCTGTGATTAGTAGAGATCTCATTCTGTTTGTTTTCTATTGTGGCATATGCATGAAAATAGAGGTGATTAGCATGCTGTGAAATTAAAACATTATGCTCATTTCATTCTGTTTCTTTTGAAAGCCCGTGATCACATCCTTTGTGTTGGAAGGAAAGCAGCAAAGGTGTGAATGGGCTGCTCCATTAATGTGCTCATGCAGCAGGTGGGATTCTCTAGATTCATTAAATCCTTTTGGTCATGTCCAATCAGACAGTTGTAAATCTGCAAACACCAGCTGTGAGCTCAAACACTACGCTTTAAAAGCAGCTATGCATCATCCAAGGGTTTATTAGGTTTTCTCAGCAGCCCCCTTCATTGCTCTCTGATATTTTCATTCTTACTGAAATCCATCACGTGTTTGGGATGGAAAGAAACAATCTGGGATCATAATGTGCTTATTTTCCAACCTCCCTTTCCTGGATTAACAAAAGGCTTATGTACAATGCCAAATGTTGTGTCAATATTATCGAGAATGCGGTTACTCATGCAAACTCATGTCAGTCTTTTGTGCAACAGATGTCTCTTGCATGCATGCACTTTTATAAATCTTCATATGCCATTGAGAAATCTGCTGAATCCATTCTTAATGTTTTACTGTAGTTGCTCTGTGCAATAGCAAATTATTACAATATTTATCATACACATTGCTTTATAAACATGGACTTAACTGTTCCTCACATGATATTAAAGCATTAAAATAAAATTTTCCTTGTCTATTTTTTCCAGACCAAACAAACTGAGAAAATGAAAAAGAAAACTTTAACTCTTGCCAAACACCTAGAGTAGATAGTACCAAATAAAAGAGTCTATAACATATCTCACCATTATAAAATATTTGAATATCTCTTTGATATTAATGATTCCTGAGCCAAGGGGTAAGGACACAGCAATAGTGACAATTTATGTTAATGTAAATAGATAAACAATAACATTATACTCAAACTAACTCAAGATCAAATTTAATTTTTGATCACATAACGTATTAGTTTTTGTAACAAGCCAAAAAAGCTAACATTATTTAGCATTACCTTTAACAATAAAATTAAATATAATGATTGAAAAAGTTTCCACATCACAAATTAAAACTTTAGCAAATGCAAGGTTTATCTTTTAGAAGGTAAATGTTAAAGCCCAAGAACACAATTATAACACCATTCTTGCTCTAAGCAGTATGATAGATATGCTTAAAGATTAAAGAAAATAAAGTGAGCAAATATTTCAATGAATCTTTCTTTTTCAAACATGCAATCAATGGTGATTTGCACCAATTGATGAATCAAGAACTCCAAGAACAGATAAGCAACAAGGAGGTAACAACCTCCCATTTTTTTTTACACAAATCATGCAAATAAACTTTCAAAACCCATTAATAAGAAATTGTATAGATTTAATTACATTATCTGTTTTCAGTGATTCATGATGAAAGGTGCAAAGATAACATTATGTATTGTTTGTCACCACAATAAATGGAAAAAAGGGCGGAGGGGACTCTGGCAGATGAACTCCTGAAATAAATACTCACTTCTGACAGTTGACTCAGTTCTGACATTTCCATTTCAAAACAGTACATTTGCAATCATTTTACATTTAACAAAATGACATAATTTTTTTAAATCAATACAAAATAAATTGTAATAACATTTGTAAGCATTTGTCAGTATTTGGTGATTTTTTTTAATGAGTTATGTAATGTTGTGTTCATCGAGGCTGCACTCAATCTGTGAGATCTCTCCCGTGTGACCTGTTCTATATTGAAAATCCCGATAAACAGAGTATGTTGTTTCACATAAAGCGCAATTAGTCTGTATTCGGATGAAAAGCAGCAAGCTGTAGCCTGGAGCTGTAATTGACAGAGCTGAATTCAGTTTAATTTAATTTGAGACTGCTCATGTTCCTGTTAGATAATGGATGCTTATGGGGCTCAGTTGCTAATGATACACTTGCTTTTAGCTGCTGGTTTTAGTTTAATATACATTTTTTCCTTATGTTCATATTAATAAACGCATGATAGCCATGAGCTTACATTTCTTAAAAAGATTTTTAGGTCTTAAAGAAATTGTTCAGCTAAAAATATTTGTCATATCTTCAAAAGGTTTAAAACCAATGGTTTTTATTTGCACTGGATGGAATGGATGTGTATTTATCTTAAAATCAATTTTCTGTCCATTTCATTTTCCCTCCTCAGTTTGGGTTAGTGTCTATGGCAGGGATAAAAGGTTGACTATTGTTTCTACCTTCTTTTTTCATTTTCTTCTTTTTCAGTGTACTTTTCCAGAGGCGAGAACCCAAAGATAAAACTGTCTTTATCACAATACCCAGTGTTAAATGCTGAGACAAACTAAACCTTTTTTAAAATAATCTAATTTAAGCTATCCCTTTAAGATCAGATTGAATCATAATGTAAGGAAGCATCAAGTGTGCTGTTGCAGCAGTGCCACTTTAATCAGTTTTTCATTTAAATGAATGGAGCCCATCACAGAAGCGGCCTATTAAATAACAATAAACAGCCAAACAAACAAGGTTCTCTCATTATGTGCCAGGATGTTTGTTTTTTTACTGTTTTAATCTCTTCCATCATCATAATACTTAGACACAATGGAAACTGGAGACACCCAGAACAGTGGTACTGTATTATGATCTAGTGATGCTTCTTTTAAAGAGACACTTCACCCAAAGATGGAAAACCCAGAGTTTGTTTTATCTTCTCCACATTCTTCAAATGAGAGTTTAATCCGTTCTTCCCACATAAAAAAAAGATTTTCTTGAGATTGAAACCATTGTAATGTTATAATATTTGAAACTTAAATTGCATTTAACATGAATTCTTATATGTATTCATCAATTGTAGATAACTTAACATTGTTTTAAATAAAAATTATCAAGAACAACACAAACCTTTATGTGTGCTTCTCTTGAACAGAATTGTTTTACAACTGCAATGAATTTTAAAACCGGGGAGGGGAGAGTCACATGATCAAAGGCATGTGCACACATACCTGTTTTTTTTTTGTTTTTTTTTTTCGAAAACAGGTTTGATCTATAAAAAAAATCACGCCCACACGTGTCTGTTTAAACAGACTACATCCACACAAACACCCAAAGACCCGGAAATGCTGTAAAGAAGAAACCAACAGGTAGCAGTCGATTCATTACATTTTTAAAATGAGTATTTAACATTAAGCTTACAAAAACAAAGCGATTAAATAAGAAACATGCACATGTAATCCTGTACTTGCTGTAAGCCACAATAGCAGAGTAAATAGCGAAATAGTCCTCACTTTGACCGACGTTACACTTGCTTTTTGTAAACAAACAAGTGACAGATTGTGAAGACAAACTCCACCTCCAAAATGCAAAACAAAACCCTGGTTTCACAGTCCACATGGACCCTGGGGGTGGAGCATTTTAAAAACGAATCACCTTAGCCAGCATTTTCAAAAATGCATGGTAACATGAAATTAGTGCTTCATTTACCTGTGAATGGACAGTGCATTAAAAAAAGTACAAGTTGGACAGGGTCAGAGTGCATTTGGACAGGTCTGATTGGGGTGGATGGATCATTAACACACCACTTCATCTCATCTTTCTCATTCTTTCAGTTTTCCACAACAATTATTTGTAGCAATCAAATAAACGTATTAAATAGAAGTAGACTGATTAATTGGCCAGGTGAAAATTTGGTGGAACAGAAGACTCGCTTCTTTCTCCTTAAATCCTTCAGTGCCTCAGAAATGAAAAGTGACTGAGTTCAATGCGATCAATGTTCCCATGCAGCTTTGGAACAGCAGGCCATGAATTATTAGCGGAGTGAGAGAGGTCAGCAAATGGGTCTGTGTGTGAATGAGAGGATCATAAAACCAGAACAGCCTTTTAAGGGTCGCGGATGTATAGTATTAAGGTCAGTTCACTTGCAGAAAATCTTCTTAAGCGTTGTTATCTGTAAACTCCAGCTACCCTTTAAAACACATACCTCCATTTATTCTGACAGGTTTTACAGACACTTGGTAAAATCACGCATTATATCATTGAGTTAAGTTTAAAATATGTTTATATATTTAATTAAAATAACATGTTAATTGAGGGGATAAAATTTATTCTTTCTTTAATTCACTGAAATCCACTAATTTGGGTTTCACAGTTTTAAGGCTTACATCATGACATTTGGTTTCAGTAGAATGTTTCAGTTAATGAATCATTTACTTCCCTGATTGGTCAACATTGAATATTCATGCAGAAAGAATCGGATGAAGATGATGAAGCACAATGTAAGCATATCTAGATTACAAAAACCCTGGGCGATTTGTAATAATTAGGTCCTGTGTAAATCAATCATGTCCACAATTTGGAAGGTAAGAAATCTTATTGTTATCTCCTGCAAATTACTGGATAGTGTTCTGCTAGTGCTTGGCAAACTTGTGTATTTCTTCTTGGCAGTAAAAAATCTAGCAACAATAAAAAAAAAATTTACAGACTTCACCCTAGCAACCCATAACAACACTTAGAGACCATAGAGATTGTTAAAAAGTCACCTTGAAACAACAGCAATATAGTATATAAGATAAAATCACAGAGCAACCACCCAGATCACCCTAGAAACAACTTATCAACTCACACAGATTGTACCACATCAGATAACAACTTTCCAACTTACCTTAGCAACTGCATATCAACAATGGTAGAATGGAGATCCTGTAAAGTATGAAATCATATAGCAACCACCAAACTAAACATAGTTACAAAAACATAATACTATAAAATCTATGATATAAAAGGAAATCTCCTAGCAACCACCCAAAGTACCCTAGCAACAACATGAGATGATCATAGAGATTGTATGCAATCAAAAAGCAACCGTTCAAGTAATCTTTACAACAGCATGGCAACAATAGAAAAATGATAATCTGTTATAACAACCCAGATCACTCTAGCAACAGCATAGCGAAACAACTTCTTAGAATACCCTAGCAACAGCAGTTACCCTAGCAACAACATAGTAACACTAGAAGCTCACAGAGACGGTACTCAATCGCCTAGCAACCACCTTGATCCCCCAAGCAACAAACATTAGTACTTCGAACCTAATAAAGAACATAAGTAATGGCCTACCAACTACCCAAGCAATGTTAGCAACACGTAGCGATGTTGACTTTTACTCATGCTCATTCCTGATGTTCATTCATAGCTCAAGTGGAGGATGTTTAACGATCATCTGTTACAATATCTCATAACTGCCAGTCACCATGACAAATGCACCAATGCAAACATAAATTCTCATTAAAGAATAAATGAACGGCATATTTCACTTCCGTTCAGCTAGTTCACTTTAAACAAAGCATTAAATAATGTCGACTTTGATGCTGTAATGCATCACCTCTGCTATTTAACTAAAAGCTTTCCAGAGCACGTCATTCTTGGCATGCAGAGATGCCCTGCTGATTTCAGATTAAGTCGTATGTGTGTCTGCAGTGCAGTGGGCGAGGGGAGGGAACTAGGGCTCATCGATGGAACGGTGCTGAGCCGGATCTGCCATCCCCAGAGAGCCATTCACTGAGAGAAGTGCAGCACACACGCTCGCTCTACATGATGAAGGAGGCAATAAAAGCCGACACTGCCCCCGTGGATAACCATCCGTCAGGAGCTAATGGAGCTACAGCCCAAAGCTTCAAACTCCCACCTTTTCTTCTGCCATGTACTGTATCACAATTACAGGAAACCTTTCACAGTAAATGCAGACAGTGTTGTATGAAGGCTGAATCTTCAACACTGCACAATTTTAAGATTGGTCACATGAGATTGCATCACAAATGAATGCCACTTCAAGAATCAGCGCATTTTCACCATTCGTCAAAGCTGAAGTCATCGATGTTCCTAGATGTTCCATTCTAATTGCTGTATTAACAAACTCTTCTCAAAACGTGCTCCTCAATATCAACATGTAAAGGCTTCGAAAATCTCCAAAGTATGGAACGATGTCCCTCAGAAGCCTGTATCTCTCATGAACATCTAAACACATTCTCCAGAAGCTCCATCCCCAAGACTCAAATATTACAAAAAGTCTTCTCTGATGAAACCAGAAAAAAATCTGAGATTCCTGTAGATCTAAGAAATCTTCAGCATTCAGTTAAGAAGCAGCAGCTCTGATTGGATGAGGAGTAGAAGGGTATAGATGCTGTATGAAGCCTTATGTTCTACAGTGATCTATAAATGTCTAACACCCCAGAAATGCTTCAGGGGAATATCTGCTCTTCCAGACCAGCTCTACTTCAGCAAAGAACTTCAAAAATCAACCCCAAATCAGCACCAAGATGAACTTTGCTCAGACATCTACAAACTGGTCTTAAAAGAGGAGATACTGATCCGGATGAACAAGAAGCTGATCTGATCTGAGGTTAAGGATAAATGTACGCAATATTTCAAAAGAAATAAGCTCAGATCCGCCCAATTCTGTACTTTATAATCTACAAAACATCCCCTATTAACTTTTTTTTTGAACTTCACATTCTAGCATGAATTCTTCTGTTTGCCTGAGAGATTTCAGGACAGTGAGATTTTTAGCACAGAGATCCAAGACTCCACACAGAGGTTCGTGAACCCACAGCTGCTGCTCAAGTGCTAAACATGAGGGAAGAACAGAGGAAAACATCTCTAAGGAAAATAAACCTCTTGAGATATCACTTTAGTATCTCAGCTGTTCATGAAGCAAAACTTGGGGGGTGAGTAGATTCCCATAGGTTCCAGAAATGAAGGCTATCATATTAAAAAAAGCATACAAACATATGAGACAAACTGTGAAATAAACTGTAACGTGACTTGAGTGGAGAGCGCCATTATATTTTTAAGTTTATCACACAAGGTCAGACGTAATAAATTTGATCTCATCTGATTAGGTTTGAATCACTGTTTTGCCATCATTAAACATTAAACATGAAAAACATCCAAAGTTTATGACATTTGATAAACCTTTGATTAAAAAAAAAACATAATCCAACCACATTTTTTTTTATCCCACAACGCATCATTTTTGATCACCGTTGCCATTTTATTGCCTGTTGTTGCTTGAGATGGCCTAGTTGAAGGGTCAGCTCTCAAAGAAGTTGGGAACCCCGCTCTTGTCCCTGACACATTGGATGGTATATCAGCCATGGTGGAGATGTTCCAATTTGATTGATTTATTGGTTGCTTCGGTGGATGGGTATCTTCCAAAGTCAGCTATAGTAACCCTTTAGAAAAGCCTACAGCCAATCAGCAAATGTTCAAATACTTCTTTCCCTCACTGTACAAACAGTAGTAGTATGTTCACCTTGAAACAGTGCATCAGACCGTGCAACTATATCTAGGGCAAATCATAAAGAATAATAAATGTTTCAATCCACGCTGTAGAATTACGACTTCAATGTATGTAGCTGCTTTCTCAGATTATATTGAAGGTTTCTCAAAAACTTTAAATATTTGATATTGTCTTGCTTTTAGTTAATTTGTCACCGTTAATGTTAGGCATCAACATTTAAAAGGAACTCTATAGTTAGATGGTAATTAGTAATTCAGCTTCTTCACTGGATCTTGATGATCAGATTGAAGTCACAGCTTGGGTTTTAAAGGGCTTGTCCCTCTCCTCCTCACAAACAACACTGCTATTCCTTCTAATAGGGAACTGATGAACGATGGTCTTTGATGGAAAAACACTGGAATTATTTCTTCTCCTGAGCTCTGGTTGAGTTTTTTAAAGAGCTTTAGCGCCACGTAGCGGAAAAAAGTGGTACTCAACGGAAACGCATTCAAACAGAAACAGCGTCATCTGTCGAATAATAGCGGTACACATTTTCCTAAAAATTAAATGAAATTGAATATTGAATTAAATTGAATTAAAAATATTAGATTAGGTCTCACGTGACATAAAATGACAATTAACCCTTACAATGGACTAATTTGGAGTATTGGCTGTGCCAAAACCATTTTCTCAGGGTGGTGTTGTTCATGTCCAGTGTACCTTTTGTTCCAGCACCTTTTTCAAAGAAAAAAAAAAAAAAACATGAGACGGGGACAATATGAAAGACTGAATCAATGTAAACAGAAATGTGTTTAGAAACGTAAAACTGCAATTTATAGTTTTATACACATTTAACTGGGCTTAAAATAAGCAAGTACCATTGTGGGAGTTTTAAGGAGAAAACAAACAACCATCAAGGCACCGCCTGTGGCCACCAGAGGGCCCCCAAGACCACGGGGACCCACGAAATTGCGTTAGCTGCGACATGAGAAGTTTTTCGACCGGTCACTTCAGATTTACTCCAGTGTTAATTGCCCAACTTTGCCTCTTGAAAACAAAACGTTTCCATCTCTGGCTCCATTCATTTTTTTTTTTTTTTAGATCTCTAGAATGTCATTTTTTCAATTCATTTGACCTTATTAAAATAAACATTTGTTTACTTGTCTAATGCTGCATCTGATAGTATTTTTTCTTCTGAACGCTTGACCCTGTTTCATTTCTTTGTATTTATAATATACATTTATTTCGAAAATTCAACATGCTTTCGCTTTATTTTATTTTATTTATTATGAACATGTGTTCATTAAAACCTTTTAAAAGCCGACAGACATTCTGCTTGTTTCTAATCAATACATTCTATTGTGATCACGATAAATTACATGGTTTGAAGCAATGTAATAAAACAAAGATTTGTCTGTTTGAAGTGCTCTTTTTAAGTGCTCAAGGTGTCCTGAGTAGAAACAGGTCTGGCTTGATTCTTCTTGTTTTCTCTTTTCATTGCTGCAGTCAATCACACATTACTCATCAAAAATCCACTTTCACCTCTGCAGGGGTCAACACTAAACATGACTTTCTTGATATAAACAGAGTGTTGGGTTCTTTCCCTAGTTACTTTTATTTTGTTATTTTCCTAGTCTTTTATTTTGTAAACTCTCTTCTGTTCCTGCCTGCTCTTCCTCCATGTTGTACCTTTTATTCTGGCCCCTTCTCCTGTGTGTGTCTTCATCCTGTGTCCTTGTTAATTGCCCTCATGTGCCACACCTGCTCCTCATGTCTGGTTCGTCATTCCCTCGTTTGCTTTCTGCCTTTTTAAGCCCCTTGCTCCCTGTCCCAAGGGCGGGTTCATTATTGTAATATTATCTGTGCTGATCCATGTCTCTGGTAAGCTTGTGCTTTGAATTACCACTGCTCAGTTTTGAAGATTATATATTTTGTATGTTTCTCCCAGCAGCTGCTGGTTAGCAATCGTCGATTGCCATTCTTTGTTAAAGTTTTTCCTGTTTTGTTTTTGAGTTAGTTTAGTTTGGTTCCAGTATATTTTATGTTAGGTTTTGCCCTACCACGGGTGTTTGTGTTTATTTGTTATATTTATTTATTAAACGAGTGTTGATCCCATCTTGTGTTTGTGTGCATTTGAGTTCGTTTAACCCTTCCTTTACCATCTTGGAGGGTTGCCCCCAACAGAATGAACCCGCCATTCTGAAGAACTCAGCACACACTATTTTTTTTGCTATCATGGGTCACTCTCGTGGACGCAAGCCTCGGCCTCCTTCTTCAGCTCCCTGCCGTGTGGTGCCAGCTAACCCTGATGTCTCCAGTCTTAAACAAGCTGGTCGTCCCATAGGAATATATGCAGCCTCCCTGCTCCTCGCCCTGAACGATCTTGGACTAGAGGAGCATGAAGTCATCCAGTTATTCTGTTCTGGTCTGGATCATCCTGTCCCGGCAAGGATCTTTCTTGAGGATGGTGACTATTCGATTTGGGAAACTATCAGGTCAGTGATGAATGTGATGGAGGGACCCGATTCTTTTGAGAGGGCCTTTGGTCACATTTACTCCATATGCCACCCGGTTGAGCCAGCTGATCTCTCACCTCCAGTTGCTCTGAGTGAGACTGCCTCTCCTTGCGTCAACTTTCCTTCTACCGCTGTGTTCTCCACTCCGTCCCAACACAGACAGAGCGAGGATCCAGCGAGCCACTCCCCATCAGCCCACTGTACCCCCCACTTCAACAATGATACTTTGTCTGTGAACCCTTTGTCCAGTTACCCTGTCTGTAACCAAGTTTCCAGTTGTCCAGAGCCACCTCTGCCTGCCAAGTCATCCGTTCTTGGTCACCCCGCATCGGTCCCCAGCAACGCCGTCCCTGCCTGGATTCTCAGGCTGGTGGAAGAAGAAGTCAGAGCCGGAAGATTTTCCTCCCTGGGTTTGGCCACGCCCACCAGTCAGCGCTCTGCTGCCTTGCCCGATGTTGTGCCTGCTGACCCCTGTGATGACACTGCGCTCCAGGAGAACCCTGGAACTGTGGAGGATTCTATATGGCTCAAGTCCTCTAGGTCTAGCCCTGTGTGCCCCCTGGATTCAGTTACCCCTGAATCTTGTCTGTTTGGAGTTGGTCTTGTTCCCTTTGAAGTGGTCCCTGTCCATGCTGTTGTGTCTGCTGTTCCGGCGCAGACTAGAGGAGTGGAATCTGCTGCCCAGTCACTGGATGGACAAGTATCCAGTGCACTTGCCTGCCAGCAGCTTTGTGAGGGTTCCCAGTCAACATGTCCCTGCGCTGCCCCTCACGTTTTTGTTGAGATGATCATTTTTGGGCATTATGTAGTTTTTTGCCTTTTTGTTCTTGTAAGATTTTCATTTTGTTTAATGTGCTATTTCTTTAAGTTTTCTGACACCAATTGCCAAGCCCTATTGGCCCTTCCTGCTCCCCTTGTCCGACATGCCCTTTGTTCGCCCCCTAGGCGCTTGAGCATCTGTGCTCCCAGGACACTGTTAGCATTACCAGCTCCCCCAGAGCGTCGTGCCCTGTGCTCGCCCCCGATGCGTTTGGGCATCTGTCCTCCCAGAACGCTTTTAGCGTTGCCTGCTCCTCCTGAGCGCCTTTCCCTTTGCTCGCCTCCATTGCGCCTGTATGTTTGCGCTCACAAGACACTTTTGCCGTTGCCAGCTTCCCCTGTTCTATATGCCCTGGTTCCGGCTTTGTCTCCGGCTTGGCCCCCAGGGAGCCTTGTGGATGGAGCCCTACCTCTGTATCTAGGAGACTTTCTACCTGCTCCAGTGCTGTTGGTCTCTGGCCCGAGGCCTTGTGTTGTGGCACCTGCAGCAGAGGCCACCTCTGATCCCACTCGTGCTCCTACCCGTTATGGTCGGATCCTCTGTGCCAAGATCGGCACCACCAAGATTGGACTCAAGTTTTGTTGTGATTATTTTATTATGATTTTTGTCCATGTTTTCTGTTCTCTGCCCCCTTTGTTTGCCTCCCCTTTCTGTTCCCTGATCGTCCGCTGGCTCACCCTTCCTGCCCCTCCTTGGTCTTGTTTTCCCCCTTGTCTGTCAGAGTCTCCCTAGCCCCTATTCTCTGACCCTTTGTGTGGATCCTGTGTGCTTTTGCCCCCTTTATGGGTTACAGGATCCTGGGCTCTGTTCTGTTTTTATTTATTTTCTGTCTTGTTCCTTTTCGTTTCTGTTGGGGTGTCTGGAAGCCACCCCTTAGGGGGGGGATTATGTTAGGTTCTTCCTCCTGTTACTTTTATTTTGTCATTTTCTCAGTCTTTTATTTTGTTAACTTTCTCCTGTTCCTGCCTGCTCCTCCTCTTTGTCTGTGTCTCCACCTTCTTGTACCTTACCTTATATTCTGGCCCCGTCTCCTGTGTGTCTTCATTCTGTGTCATTGTTAATTGCCCTCATGTGCCCCACCTGCTCCTCATGTCTGGTTCGTCATTCCCTCGTTTGCTTTCTGCCTTTTTAAGCCCCTTGCTCCCTGTCCCAAGTGCGGGTTCATTATTTGATATTTGATGTCCAACATTTAATATTCCCTTGTGAGTCTTGTCTGGTAAGCTCTGTGCTTCTACTAAGTCTCTGTTCAGTTTAAAGTTTTTTTGTATAATTCTCCAGCAGCCAGCTGGCAAGCAATCGTTGATTGTCTTTTGAGTTAATGTTTTTCCTGTTTTGTTTTCAGAGTTAGTTTAGTTTTGTTCAGTATATTTTATGTTAGGTTTTGCCCTACCACGGGTGTTTGTGTTTATTTGTTATATTTATTTATTAAACGAGTGTTGATCCCATCTTGTGTGTGTGTGTGTGCATTTGAGTTCGTTTAACCCTTCCTTTACCATCTTGGAGGGTTGCCCCCAACACAGAGATGTTTGAGAGATCGGTCAACCAGGACTTTGAACTTGTTGGTTTGATTTGTACAAGAATTTATCAGGTTTTATGTAAAATATCCAAAGAGCTTTGATGACATAAATAGGCATAAAAATATATGATGTGCAAACGTTTGAAACACATTTCTATTCCAAAGATCCGAAATCTTTATTTGTTTTCCAGCAAATTCTATGATTAATTTTTATCTAAACTGATCTCAACCTTGAAGTTTCTGCACTTTGCATTTCTTGGTAGTATCTGTCTGATGCTCTTCATCCTTTGCCAAATCTGTGTCACGTTTGTTTTTGTTCAAGGATCAGTCAGCGGTCGAACCGAGAGTGTTTCCACACACTATAATCCAAAGCTTATTTAACCTCTCCCTAGAAACCTTTCTCAGAAACATTCTCTGTTTGTTCTGAAACAAAGCACTGAAGGACTTGAAGAAATGTCATGCATTTAAATCATGACCTCTGACCTTAACCTGATAGAACACCTTTGGGATGATCTAAGAAGAATGTGGACCTGATCTCTCCAGCTTCAGGGTCTGACCTCACAACGGTGCTCCTGGAAGAAACTCATATAAACCCATAGAACCTTGTGGAGAGTCTGGTCAATGCCACATTAAACCTTATGGATTGAGTTCAGGATGTCACTGAATGTTCAGCATATACAGCACCATGTATATTAAATAATATCTAGAGAGAGACAGATGTTTCTTTACTGTACAATTTCATTTGATGTTCCTGACTAATAAGGTTTCATTAGAAATCCCTGTGGTGTCTCTACCTCTTGATTATATCTTTTCTTAGATTTTTTGTGTAAATATCTTTACGGTTACCATTCGTTATGAATTCTGAGAAGAAGTTCTCAAACAGGTTTAGCTGCCGATATCATGAAGTAGTTAATAAGTGCCTAAATTATAATGAAACAAAGTAGAAGTAGCGTTTGGGAATGATTTCTTGTAAAACACTCAATGCTCATTTCAAGAAATCCTTCCAGAGTACTTCGACTTATAACTGAAATCAGGAGAAGATCACACTCCCCAAACACTTCGGGGATATTTCTTCTCCAGTTCTGAGCTGTGGCGGGTGAAGGACGAGAACACTGTTTACTGACAACACACCGCTAATAATTTACAAAACACTGTCAAAGCCAATCTCAAATTCAGAGGTTAATATCATTTCTGCCCCGTAAAGAATCAGATTCCGCAAATTCTTACAAATGTCAAAAAAATGCCCTCAGGAAACGTAACATGGATGAATGAACTGTCCTTCCTTTAAAAACCTACCGGCTCCTCATTATTTATCATTGTTTAAAGGAAATATGAAGGTTTTCAATTGGTTTATTAGATTGTGAAAGGCTTTTTTGCTCAATTGTTAGTAGAACATCACGATTTAGTTTTACAAATCACTCATCAAGAACAGGAATTTCGAATGCAGATGAGGGTTTAGAAGAAATATAGAGTTGTATATTGTCACAGAGAGATGAAAGTGGATACCACTTTTGGTCACTGTCCAAGCCAAATTTCCATGTGTACAACAGATATTATTACAATATAATTATAATTACCGAGAGCAACGCCTCATTTTCTGTGTGGAGGAAAGATAATTGGTTGCTTACAGAGGTTTTCCTTTAAAGAGGGGTCTCATCCAAAAACACTAATATCAAGATACTAATCAAAGAGAGGAAATATAACATGGCTGTTCTTCAGCCAAGTACAAAGATTGCACCAATTAACCAGATCTAGAGCAGAAAATCAAAGTATGATCTGAGACCGGAACACCCTACAGAGAAACTCCTCTATCTAGCAAGTGTAATTGCAGAGCTGTGCAGCCCTAGTGCAGAAGTAATGAGGAGGCTATGGAGAGGTATGGAGAGACCAATAGTAGAATTTGTGCTCTGCATTTAACCCATCCAAGTCCACACATACACACACTGCAGTGAACAAGCACACACCCAGAGCTGCAGTGCCCAGGTTGGAGTCTGGGAAACTGGTGACTTGCTCAAGTGCCCCACAGTTGTGGGAGAGAGGGATATTGATCCAATGGAGTTGGGAATCCAACTGGCAACCTTTTGTTCACCAAGCAGCAACTTTGTGATAAATAAATCTGTAAAGCTGTCAAAGGAGAGTAAGAAAGATGGACAAGTGAGCAAGGCAGGCAACAGTGAAGTCTAATTCCAGGAAATCCTGGGCAGATAATGAGTTTATCTGTGAACAGTTGGCGAAATGTAATGTTTCAGATATGCCACTTTGCATATAAACATTTGCAGTATGGATAAAAGTATGTTAAGAGTAAGAGCTGGATATTGCAGGTATCAGTGAGACAAAGAGTTGGCATATAACATACAGTTATTTCTAATATTCCTCTTTTTAGCACTTTATATATTTTGAACACATACCAGTTCCTGATGGAAACAGGGTGATGGAATAAAAGTTAATGATGGTCAGAGACCAGTGTCAGGAAACTGAGGGGACACCTTTACTCTTTTTGATGGAGCATCCTGGGATTTGAATGACTTCAGAGTAATAGGAGATTGTTTACCCCCTCATCTGAAGAGTGCTTCTTTTTTCAGTAGTGCCCTTATTAAGGGAATAGGAATGTCACAGACCCCCTACTGTAGTCACTAGCATCAGTACCATCCCATCCAGGCGTGAAAAGCTGCATAGCTTGACTCTGATTGATATATTTTATGGAGCATTTTCATCTCTTTATAACCAAAATTGTATGTTGGTTTATGCATCGATCTGTAGCAGTGATGTATGCACTGGTTTCAGGTTGAAAACCATTGTAAACTTGCTCTGATACCAATCATCTGTTTGTTCAGTTCCACTGGTTTATTCCTCCTCAAACAGCCGCCAGCAGAATGTAAGTTATTTCAGAGAACGCAAGCTATGATCGCTGCTCTGTGTTTGACAAAGCAATCGGGGAGCTTTATACATTTCTGGGAAGAGTACGGTGGTTGCTATAGATTACTTTTTATTCAATTGATTCAATTTTTTTATTGTATTGCTTTTTTTATTCACAGATACGTATTTCTTTAAATTCCTCGGAAAGTGAAAGTGGTGTAGACAGTTTTACTGCAATCATGTGATTAGTTTTTGAGACCTTTGCAAAAAAAATAATAATAATAATGATAATATTTTGCTAACAATAATCTTGATTCAGTAAATGATAAACTATGAAATGTTCCCAATAATATGCTGGTCGTTTTATGTATGTATGTATGTGATTAGATCCCATTTAAGTAAAGCATGAATGTTTATTAAGTTAATTAATTCATTTGAACTTAATGATCATAACATTTGGTTGTTTATAAAGATGCTCAAAAGCTGCCTCTGTCACCACCTGGAGAACGGTATTTCCTACATAGACCAATCAGATTGGCTCCGCCCATTCTACACCCATTACTTTTGAGCATGTGAAGCCTCCCTTTGCCTGATCATTTTCTGTATTTGTTATGTTTGCTGTGTTACATTTTCCCATTGAATACATTCTTAATTGTCATTCATGTCACATGAATAAACATGATACATTTTCTTTGTAAAGTATATATTTTTTTTAAATTGCAAATATTTTTCGGGTTTATTTTGTTAATGTATGACTTTAAATGTTAGTTTATAATTAAACATTTTTTTTGATGAAGCTCAGACTATAATTTCTATACTTTATATAATGGCATTTTTCAGATTTGTAATCTGTAGTTTTCATATATATATATATATATATATATTACAAATCTGAAAAATGATTTGTGTATATATATCTGAAAAATGAAAAAAAAAAAAAAAATATATATATATATATATATATATATATATATATATATATATATATATATATATATATATATATATATATATATATTTTTTTTTTTTCACAGTCAGACTGCAGCTCAATGTTGAGATGGTCATCGGTTCTGTTTAGTATCAGATCATTTCCACCTGAAATGACCTTGTTAATATTCAAAACAATCGGCCAATCAGAGCAGAAAACTATTCATGCCTAAGATTCAGTCAATATGCTACTACAACCAACTAACAATGTTGTAATTCTCTGTAGAATATTTTTGTTTGAAATGTTTTAGAGAAATAAATATTAAGAAATATTTCTAAATCCATTTCTTCTCATGTGAGCTTGCAACCCGAATGGATGAAGGTTAAATAAAAAAGGTTAAAACCAAAGGTGAAGGATGAGTGATGGAGAAAACCCCTCCCAAAACCTCCAGCTCTCCTCCCAAAACACAGGTGAGTCGGCGGAGCATATATAGTTAGTGACCATGGGTTCATCTTACAGGGATTAGTGTCTCTGGAGAACACCAGCAGTGTGCCTGACATCCATACACAGGAGTTTGGGGTGGCTCTTTGAAGATGGGGCTCGGAGTGAGTGGTTCACGGCTGTGTTTGAGTGTATGATACAATTGTAAAACTGTCAGCTTAACCAGTGGTAAACTGGTTAGCAAAGCTTCATTTTGCAGATGAACCAGCTTGAGCTTTGTTTAAGAAGGTTATTTCAGATTTATTTTATGGCTGCACTGATCAAATGCTTGTTTTGGGATTGTAGACTGGGAATGAGGACTACATGCTGACAGCAACTTCTGAGAACGAAATCAAAAAGTCAAAAAAGGTGAAAAAGAAGAAGAAGGATGTGGATGAGCTGAAGAAGGAAGTGGAGCTGGTGAGGAATCCTTCCACATCACAGTAATCTGTAGTGTAGAACAAGGACGGTGTAACAATATAATGCTGGACAGAAATCACAAAAATTGCTTTTTAATGAAAGTTGATTAATTTATTGACCTCTCTCCTCCAGGATGATCACAAGTTGACTCTGGATGAACTGTCTCGAAAATATGGCACTGACCTGAACAAGGTGAGCAAACGTTTAAGCTTTAGACAAATTCTTAAAAGAGTTAAAAACAATCTTTCACAATTTTTGCTTATTATTTACTTAATCTTTGATAATAAAATCTGATAAATAGATTAGGAAAAACATGCACCAAAAATGCTAACTGCGAAAATAATCAGATACATAAAGATAAATAAATAATGAATTAATTTCCAGTTTTATTGTTTAAAATTATTTGCTGCCAATGGACAGCAGTTTTTATTAGGTTTTTACAAAACCTGAAAGAACAAAATAAAAAAATCAAGAAATCAGAATACAGTTCTGAAAGTGGACTCAATATAAGAAAATACAAATACCGGTAAATTCTCTGCTGTGTGGTTTTGAAGTAATTGTGTGCTGAGTTATGTAGTTTATATTGGATTTACTGAAAGCTTATGATGTTTGTGAAAGTAAATATCAGGAATCTAATTAACATATATATATATATATATATATATATATATATATATATATATATATATATATATATATATATATATATATATATATATATATCCTTTCATTTGAATGTATTCCCCAATATAACATATTGAAACATATATTTTATTCAATATATAACTACATTGAGTTTAGCTCTTGTGCATCCATCAAGGGTAAAGGGTCTTCACATCTTTGTTTAATTTAAATGTAGATTGTTGCTTTTATGCGATCCATGCCTTTAAAAGCCGAAGGAAGGCATTACGTGGAAAACTGTGTTGGTGTTAAACAGGTTTGGTGATTTGATTGGAACTATTGCTCAGGTTTTATTTTGAGAAATTATTTGTGTACAGAAAACAAAGCACCCAGCCTTTTTTTTAAGAAGAGACAATTGTAAACGAGAGTAACTTTTTAAACTTAATGCGATTTTAAGATTTTTTTTTTTTATGAAGCATAGTATCAAACATCACCACTGGGGGAGCTGCTAAAAAAGTAAAACTCTCTTGCATTGAGAATAGTTTTATCGATTTTTTTTGTTGAGTCTATGATTGAGTTCATGATTTTTCAATGTAAAATTTACCATAAACTGTTATATAATAAAAATATTTAAGAAAATGTTTAAAAGCATATACATTTATTAAAGTTGAATCATGTTGCCTTCAAATAAGACCTCTCTGTGTTTTTCTGTAGTCGCTTAATCTGAAAAATACAGTGGCGTTCAGTGAAAGGGTGACCGCAAGCTCCCTTGTGCTTGATAAATATAGAATCTATGTTCAAGGTCTGGGTACATTTCTTTCCTTAATATTTTTACCTTTCTGCAGGGCCTGTCTTCCTCTCGAGCACGGGAGATCTTGGAACGAGATGGGCCCAATGCATTGACCCCTCCACCCACCACCCCTGAATGGATCAAGTTCTGCCAACACCTCTTCGGAGGCTTCCAGACACTGCTATGGTTCGGTGCTTTTCTGTGCTTTACTGCGTATGGCATCCAGGCGGCATCTGAGGAAGAACCGGCCAATGATAACGTAGGAGATATTCAGAAAAAGATTTGAACTTTAACATGCCGATAATGTGGAGTAATTGACGGCACTTCCAGTCCGTAACCTTACCAAATGTTTTGCAGCTGTACCTGGGACTTGTGCTCGCATTTGTAGTAATCGTCAACGGTTGGTTCTCCTACTATCAGGAGTCCAAGAGCTCTAAGATCATGGAGTCCTTCAGAAACCTGGTCCCTCAGGTACTTACATATTTTCCATGTATTGTCAAATAGATCTCAAAATCAGTCTTCATTGTTTGGTTCTGTTTGCGCAGCAAGCTCTGGTTATACGAGATGGAGAGAAAAAGATAATTAACGCTGAGGATGTCGTTGTCGGAGATCTGGTGGAAGTCAAAGGAGGAGACAGAATCCCAGCTGATCTGCGGATCATCTCTTCACAAGGATGCAAGGTCAGCTTGGGATATTTAGATGAAATTGTGACCATGGAATGCTAAATCGCATTATAATCTTCAGTGATTTATTTTCCTGCTTTTCAAGGTGGATAACTCTTCACTCACTGGTGAATCCGAGCCCCAGAGTCGTGGAACAGACTTCTCCCATGAAAATCCTCTGGAGACTAGAAACATTGCTTTCTTCTCTACCAACTGTGTGGAAGGTACAAGAAGAGGAGAAGAAGTGGTACATCTTCTGTCAGTTAGGGGTGGTACCAATTTACAATACAGTATTAGGCGTACACTTTGTATATAAGAGCAATCAAACGGCTCTGCTCTATTTGGTGGTGTGATAAGAATGATTTATAACAACAAGAAGATGGAAAACCAGCACAATATCCATGTAGCAACATCCCCAATCTTTCGCGTACATTCAGAATTCAAAGTCTTTATAGAAGAAGAAAATTGTGTTAAAAAGCTGTAATGAAATAAGTCACTTTTGCTGAGCAGAACTCACTTTCTGACCATGATTCTAGGAACTGGACGCGGGATCGTTATCAGCACCGGTGACCACACTGTCATGGGCCGGATTGCATCACTCGCATCCAGTCTGGACTGTGGTCAGACACCAATCGCGAGAGAGATCGAGCACTTTATCCACATCATCTCTGGTGTTGCCGTTTTCCTGGGCCTGACCTTCCTAATCCTGTCCTTGATGCTTGGATATGGATGGCTGGAGGCTGTTGTATTTTTGATTGGAATCATTGTCGCTAATGTTCCAGAGGGTCTTCCTGCTACAGTTACTGTGAGTGAGCAATTATTTACTGATCATGGTTCAGAGACAGCACTTGCTCATCACTTCCGTGCTCTCATAGGTGTGTCTTACTCTGACCGCCAAGCGTATGGCCAAGAAAAACTGTTTGGTGAAGAATCTGGAAGCTGTGGAGACACTTGGGTCAACCACCACCATCTGCTCTGATAAAACAGGGACTCTGACCCAGAACCGAATGACAGTCGCTCACATGTGGTTCGACAATCAGATTCATGAAGCCGACACCACTGAGAACCAGAGTGGCAACTCATTTGACAGGAGTTCTGCCACGTGGGCAGCCCTCGCTCGGGTCGCTGGACTTTGCAATCGAGCGGTTTTCCGTGCCGAGCAGAGCCATCTTCCAATTCTTAAGGTAGGTAATATAAAGTCATCTAAAGTGGTTACTTGACAGAACGCAATATTCTGTCAAAAAGCAAGCATTTCTTGGTTCCTAGCCTCTTGAAGCCTCTTGATGTTAGCTCTATGTGTTATCTCTGTAATCTCCACGTCTTATTCCAAACAATCTCCATTTAAGAAAGTTTTGTTACTGTGGAAACATACAAATAGTTCCTAATATCGACCAATCATAAAGTTCTTGATATTGTAAGAAGACACCAAAAACTCCCAGCAGTTTCCTCTGAGGGTACTTTCATATCCCTTTTGCATTCCTTTGTCGACCTTATAAGGCGCAGCATCAAGTTATTCCAAAGCTTCCATTCAGAACAATCATAATGTTTTCCAATTTTCTCAATATTCTCCAAAATAAGTGTATCCTCTATACAAGGTGTCACAAACTTCCCGGAGAGCCACAGCCCTGCACAGTTTAGCTCCAACCTCAACTACACACCCCTGATGAAGCTCATTTGGTCCTCCGGGCTGTTTGTAAGCTTCAGGTGTGGGTAAACTCTGTTGGGCTGTGGGCCTCTAGGAACTGAGTTTGACACCCTTGCTCTATACCTTTGGTTCTTAACCTTGTAGGAGGTACTGACCCCCACTAGTTTCATATGCAAGTTCACTGAATCCTTCTTCTAGGCACATCAACTTCCCTGAAACACAGATAGGCCAAGTGATGTTGTGTGATCACCTACAGCCAATGATGGACGAACAGGTCATCCCAAATCAAATACGTGTGTGTTTGACCTCTGCCTAACCCATGACACTGATTCACTAAACCCCTGAGAAACCCCTAATCACTTCCATGGTACCAGGAGTATAAATCCAGAAGCTGCATTAGTGAAAGAATGGAGCTCAGAGATATCAAGTGTGGTAGACATTAAAGGTAAAGTAAAGCAAAAAGTCGAAAAGTTCCTCTCCAAATTTTTCACAGTCGGCTGTCAGCGAAAGTAATTGAATAAGAGTTTATTTTCATGTTTGAAATATAGGAACAAGATTGCTCAGTTACTAGCAGACCATCTGAGGAAACATTTTCTGCAGTGACCAATCGTGCTTCTACAACAGTAGCCTCTTCTACAAACCTCTTGACTGATCAGTTTGATCTGTTTCACAGCGTGAAACGGCTGGAGATGCCTCAGAGTCCGCTCTGCTGAAGTGTATTGAGTTGTGCTGTGGTTCCGTCACTGAAATGAGAGACAAGTACACAAAGATCTGTGAGATCCCCTTTAACTCCACCAACAAGTATCAGGTAACCTATAGAGATTTCCTTTGATGCAAGCATGACTGTCCAGCTTTACAGACATTTAATTCACTTTCTTCCAGCTCTCTGTCCACAAGAACCCCAGTTCCTCAGAGACCAAGCACCTGCTGGTAATGAAAGGAGCACCGGAGAGGATCCTGGACCGATGCTCCACTATCCTGATTCAAGGAAAAGAGCAAGTGATGGATGATGAGATGAAAGATGCTTTTCAGAATGCTTATGTGGAACTCGGAGGACTCGGAGAAAGAGTGCTGGGTAGAGTTCAAATTGCATTTTTGTCTGTGGAATGATCAGCAGAGCATTATTAGACGTAGTGTGTCCTTTCTCACAGGCTTTTGCCACTATCACCTCCCCGACGATCAGTTTCCTGAAGGCTTTGCATTTGATTCTGAAGATGTGAACTTCCCAACAGAGAACCTATGCTTTGTTGGGCTCATGTCCATGATTGATCCTCCCCGAGCCGCTGTGCCAGACGCTGTTGCCAAATGCAGAAGTGCTGGAATCAAGGTGTGTAGTTCTACTGCACATATTTACCATGTTAAACTGCCTCTGTGCCTCCCAATAACTGAAGAATATCAGAAAGAAAATTGGTCCTAGGTGATGATATGTAGTGTCAAAATGATTGCCAACCAAAAAGTAAATGCAGATTCAATACAGCGGCTCCTTTTATATACCGGTAGATATTATTAGTTTTATTCAATGTAATTGATGAATTTTTTATAATGTTATAGCTACCTTGAGCAGGTTAATGATGGCCATGGAGACTTTACTCTCAGTGTGCTGGGTTTAGGATCCAATGAAGCAGTAAATGCTTCAGCCCACCTGGATCTTTGACCTGCTTTTATATTTAAACACCGGGAAAAAAAAGTAGGTTATATGAGTGAACATGGACCTGTCAGATATGATCTGAAAAGCTTTAGCCTCATGGTTCTCACCCGGGAAAGGATGGCTTACGTCCACTAGGTTGAAGCAGAGTTCCTGCCGGAAGTGGTTTAAGGATCTTGGGCTTGTATTTGCATTTGAGGTAAAGATTGAGCATGGCATTAACATATGGATCGGCGCAAAGGCTGCAGTTTTGCGTTTGATTTGCTGATCTATCATTGTGACGAAAGAGCTGGGGAGAAAAAAGCTTTTAAATTACAGTTTAATCTATGTCCCTTCTTTCATTTTTGGCCATGACTATGATCCTGCACATAAGCAGCTGAAATGGGGTTGAGGAGCACAGAACTATTAATAGAGAGGAGTCAGTTGAGGTGGCTCAGGAATCCATTAGGTATACATTATGGACACCTTCCTATGAAGGAGACAATGTCTCTTAACTCTAGGCAATGTCCCTGGGAACCTCTATGTCAGGGGTGCTCATTACGTCGATCGCGATCGACCGGTCACAGATCATCGACCGATCATCCATCCCATCACAGTTCAGTAAAGTTAGCTGCAGGTTTTGGATTTCTCTGCTCAATAGCTCGAGGCCAGAAAGTTCTTAGTAAACAAATAATACCTATTTTTAATCTGTGTTATGTAGCGGACAAACTACAAAACTTTCCCTCGGCATTCGCAGAAACACATTACCGTCTATGCGCAACCCGATGACATGGAATCGCTTAGGGACCGTCTGCAAATTACCAGATCCAAAATATGTTTTACCCAGAATATGCTTCATAACTTCATTCTAAATTGCTCTATTACAACCAAAATCAAGCAACACGCCACTCCTCACCTGCATATTGTACTGCACGAATCAGTTAAAAAAAAAAAATGAAAAATGTATTAGAGCATCATTTTTATTCTTGATTATTTGGATCAAAGCTCAATTGCTTCCATAAAAATCACTCTATTACCACCAAATTCAGGCCACACACAACTGTTCTAATGATTCAATTCAGTGCAAGTCATCAAACTAAAGTCACGTTATTACAAAAAAATTAAATAATTAATTATTATGTGTGTTTTGTCAATTCTCAATAAAGTTGAAAATAATTGTTTGTTGATTGATGTTTTACATTTTTGTAGCGGGTAGATCACTTTGACTTGGTCATTTTAAAAGTAGCTCGCAAGCTGAAAAAGTGTGAGCACCCCTTGAACAATTATATTCATTAACTTTTCAATGTAGGTCATCATGGTCACAGGTGACCATCCAATTACAGCAAAGGCTATTGCCAAAGGTGTGGGTATTATCTCAGAAGGTAATGAGACTGTGGAAGATATCGCTGCTCGTTTGAACATTCCCATCGATGAGGTCAATCCGAGGTAAACCAATGAATTCAGTCACAGACACAAAATGAACTCAAATAAAATTTGTTCAAAATGATATTCTAGAGATGCTAAAGCTTGTGTGGTCCATGGTGGAGAGCTTAAGAGTATGAATGATGGCGACTTGGATGAGATCCTCCAGCATCACACGGAAATAGTTTTTGCCAGAACTTCTCCTCAACAGAAACTAATTATTGTGGAAGGTTGTCAGAGACAGGTAAGATCCTGACAATAGATCCTGGAGGATGTGACCAGACAGGAACCATTTGACCCCTGTTTCCTCTTATACCAGGGAGCTATTGTAGCAGTCACCGGTGATGGAGTCAATGACTCTCCTGCTCTGAAGAAGGCTGACATTGGTGTGGCGATGGGTATCGCTGGATCTGACGTCTCCAAACAGGCTGCTGACATGATTCTGCTGGACGACAACTTTGCCTCAATTGTCACCGGAGTCGAAGAAGGTACGCGATTATTAGAATTGAGTTTTCAAAAAAAGATCTCAAAATATCTTCTGCTTCAGGTCGTCTGATCTTTGACAACCTGAAGAAGTCCATTGCCTACACATTGACCAGTAAGATCCCAGAAATGTCCCCGTTCCTCATGTTTGTCCTCGTTGGTATTCCTCTACCTTTGGGAACAGTCACCATTCTCTGCATCGACCTGGGGACAGACTTGGTAAGGACCTACAAATTTAGGAATAGTTTGAAATATCTTCGATGATCATTACATGAATGATGAAGAATCAGGGCATAAAGTTTTAGCCAGCAATTAGAGTAATGGTCAGAAAACCTAGAATAGGTCTACAAAAGAGTACTATGGCTAGAGTGGAGAATACAATTTGAGTTCTGACTTTTCTCAGATTGAAGCCCAAATTTTTAGTAGAGAACAAGTCAGAAATCTGAGACAAAAGTCAGAATTCTGAAGTTACAGGTGAGAATTCTTGTGAAAAAGAACATACAATCTTTGACATACAGTAGTTTCACTTCTTTTAAATCCTGTCGCAGATCCCTGCAATCTCTCTGGCCTATGAGAATGCTGAAAATGACATCATGAAGAGACAGCCCAGAAACGCTCAGACTGACCGGCTGGTGAACGAGAGGTTAATTAGCATGGCCTATGGTCAGATCGGTAAGATCCTTCTCTACACATAAGGCTCTTTCTTAGGTTTCTTAGGAACCTTAGATTTCTGATTAGAAATCTGACTGCAACAGCTGGAAGAGAAATGATTTTTATTGCCACCCTGAAACAGAGATTGAAGAATTGCGTCAAGTCATTTTGCTGTCAAGAAGGCACACCCATGTTTGTGGTGCACACATGTATTTGTGGACCACAAAGCTACATACCTAGATGATGTTGAGAAGAAGAAATTGCCAGCAAAGCATCAACTGATACTTTACTGTACGAGAACAAGAACGGTAGCTGAGGATGAGTTTTGTAGGGGCTTTTGGGGTCACCTCGTCACTCTCTATAGGAGTAATGTGGTCCCAGTTACATACTACACATGCAGCTTAAAAAGAAAGAGAAACAGGTGTACAGAATCAAGATAATTACAGAGGTAAGGCAGACATAGGGCGCGACAAACATAATGGGAGGAAGAGATGAACTGCATCGCTCCGTGTAAAAAGCGTAATTTAACTTTAATTTATACGTAATTGTGTCTTTTTAGGGATGATCCAAGCTGCAGCAGGGTTCTTCACTTACATTGTGGTAATGAGTGAGAACGGGTTCTGGCCCGGGTTCCTGCCTGGACTTCGGGTCGGTTGGGAAGACAGATCAATCAGTGATCTGGAAGACAGCTATGGCCAGCAGTGGGTATGTACCGATGGCTGCAAAGTCTGTTGAAGTTGAGGAAATGCAGAGTTTAAATCTTAAACATGAGGATAAATGTTCTCCTGGGGAGGAGAGGATCTATGTCTCTTTAAAGCAATACATCATTAACATGAGTACAGTTAAATAACAGAATCTCGGTTCCTGGATTTTCACAGTGTGTGGTATCAGTCTTTAAACGGATCAAGGTGTCTAACTTCTCCTCCATCTGATCCAGACATTTGAGGCCAGAAAGGTCATTGAGTCCACCTGCCACACAGCCTTCTTCATCAGCATTGTGGTGGTACAGTGGGGCGATCTGATCATTGTGAAGACCAGAAGGAACTCCATCATTCAACAGGGGATGAAGTACGTGAAGCGTGGGCTGCACTCAAGCAGCTGTTGGAGATCTCTGGAGAGATTGCTCAGCTTTAGCCTGAGGCTGCTGCTATGTGTTTGAAGCTGTGTTTTGATTGTGTGTTGTTTCTTTCTCAGAAACAAGGTCCTGATCTTTGCTTTCTTTGAGGAGGCAGCGCTGGCAGCATTCCTGTCCTATTGCCCAGGCATGGATGTGGCTGTACGCATGTACCCCCTGAGGTAATAGACACACCTTACATGAAAATCCCACATCTCCAGGTTTTTCTCTCCAGGATTGAAAATGTATTTGCATATACATGTGAGTACTGGAATCAATCTAGAAACATCTGAACACATTAGTATATTAGAAACACATGTTAAAAGTGATTCTAGTATTATGTGCTTAATATAAACCAGCAACTCTTGAAAACAAATTTGTTGGGTTAACTGTTAAAAAAGGATTTTTTTCACAGAAATGGTAGAGAGCGAGCAGGAAATAGACATGGGTTCGCATCTGAGATTACGTGTCTGCAGCAAGACCCTCTTGGATTCTGCATTGTACTTGTAGCGCTGTATTTTAAAACAAAGCCAAATTTTCATTAAGTTACTTTGTCAGTTTTAACAGTTATAACAAAAACCAAAAGTAATGAGACAAAATAAAAACTCATATATGCCCCAAAATGACAAGGTTAAAACAATGTGAAAGTTTTGTAAAAAAAAATTGTTTAAAAAAAAACAGGTGAACCTCTCCTAAACCTCTCCTAAGTGTTCCAAACACTTTTTTTGCCATTTTGTGCCATAACGTTTTTAAAAATACAAGCAATATCACAGATATTGTACTTCCAAGGATTTTCCCTTGTTTGCACCACTAGATGGCACTGATGGCACCAGTTTGGCATCTGGAAAATGATACTGAAAGACGATTGCACATTTTCTCCTATTTTTATTTGAAGTACCTTGCAAAATATGTGTCGTACCTCTTGAAATATTCATTTAAAACAAAAAATCTAAGCTAATAACCTTTTGGAAAGCCTACACATTATATTTGAAATCAAATTTAAACAATAGGTGAGTCACGCCATTCCTTCAAAACAGCTGTTGTTATGTGTGATAAGACAATATATAGAATAGAGATTTTAACCAAAGATATGCTTTTCAACCTTTTTAAGTTGTTATTGTTTAAGTTTTTATAGAACATTTCCATAAACGGGTGCTTTTTAGGAACTTGAAACCCTACTAAACGAATGCCATGCATATAAACCTTCACCCAGTGAGTCAAACTAATTTCATTAACGTAACAAGTGAAATGAATCTGAAGAACACTTCCAAAAGTACAACTATATCTTGCTGTGCATCTTTAACCACCTCCAATGAGTTCAGTTTCACTGTGAAAACCTCTGAAAGGTCTCCATTTTAGAAACGAGAAGCAAATATTCAGACTTTGTGTTCAGAGAATGATGGAAAGCCAGATCAGACCATAGTTTACCTGGGATTAAAAGAAAAAACTATAAAAATGGTTTCTCTCCATCAGGCCACTGTGGTGGTTCACCGCTGTCCCCTACTCTCTCATCATATTTATATACGATGAGGTCAGGAAATACATCCTGCGCCAGAATCCAGGAGGTGAGCACCTTTGCTTAGTCACTTGACTAATTTGTCAATTAATGATAAATTAAACAAAAATGTTTGGTTGCATTTCAGGCTGGGTGGAACGGGAAACATACTACTAAAACAGGAAGAGTTCGGAAACAAAGAAGAAAATCAAGCTCACTCAAGAAATAAATATCTATTTGGAGATTTGTCTGGGTTCACATGTGTGTTCATAATAAATCTGGCAAGAATGGTACAAATTTATCTTTAATCTTAGTGATTTCAAGGTCAAAAGCATTTTATATGATTTAAAAATAAGGAAAACAAGTGATGCTAATTAAGTTATTTTTAAAAACAAATTACCGTTTCAAAAAACAGTTTCTGAGTAAACACTATGACAACAATGTAATTGGAAAGTACATGTTGTGCAACAAAATAAATGTTTTAGAAATTATGCAATGAATAATAAATTATTTGAACGCTTCAAAGAAAATTTGCAGCTTGCTTTATTAAGAATCAACATGTATACACTGTAATGAATAATAATTCTTAATATGTAAAATTGCCATAATATTTAGCGACATTTTGTTGTTTAGTTTTAATCAAAAATCTCAAATGTTCTTGGTTGCTTTCAATTGTTGCAGTTATAAGATCCACCAGCAGATGTCTGCAGACAACACCTACTGTGTGTAAATCTAGCACAGATGGATTCTAAAAGTGTTTCTTATGTACTGCTTAAATATCCACTCTGTCATATTGACTTTTAAAATGGTTTAAAGCCGTTTGTAGAGTTCTGTTTAAATATCAGTGATCTATCATATTTACCATTTTAATTATATAATTTATGTACTTTAATTGGCACGTTAGCTATTGTACTGGGTGGTATGTGTGGAAAAGTTAGATTCTGTATTTTCTAACACACTAATTTAAGTTCAAATATTTAAATACTCAGTAAACAGACTGGAAACCAGCAATGTTTAATAAGGTTCAGTGTTTGCACTGCTGGATGTAGAACATGTCTGTGGGAAATTACAATATATCTGCTCGAAATGTCAAATTACTGACATTATATTTCTGAAGTCAAAGGTTAAAATATCTGCTTTTCTTTTTTTTCATTGGCTTACTTTCTTTCTGAAAAAGATGAAAATAAGAGCTACAACATAAACAAAACAAATGATTTGAGTAATGTAAACAGGTTTGGGTGTGAATCTTTTGCAGTGGGTTGACTTTAAATTGTGTATAACCGTGTTGTATTTTGCATAAATGTGATTTAAAGTTATAATTATTTCTGTTAAGTAAAAAATACTTGCATGTGCATCTATTTGGGTACCTACTTTTAAAACCAATCCTCTTGAAATATCAGCAGTCGTCTGTATCTATTCATGGAGGTGTTCCCTGGTATTTGGTCACAGTTTTAGCAGGCGTTCACACTTTTCTTAGAATCTCAAAGAGTTTGTGGTACATTTGTGTTTTTTTACTCAACATGTCCCATGATGCAAGGCTCACCAATGTTTCTGAGCTAAACTGAAGGAAGTGAGGGAGATGTGTGGGCTCAGAGGCTATGTTGACTGAATAACACTGATATATTTACTAAACAAGAACCGGATCTAACAAAAATGAGCATTTCAGAAACATTCTTGTTGAAAGTAGTATAAATAGAAATTATTATTTCTACTAATTTTACTAATATATTATTACTTTGATTTCTGCTGTTTCAGGATTCATTTTTAATTGCTTTTGTTTTCATTCCTCTTCACACAATACATCTAGGCGTTTCAGTTTCATTGTCATATTAAACAGAACATTACCTTCTGTGAAATATTATTAAGTTTAATAATGAATGCTCTCCAGATTCTTCCCATTGTTTTATGTCATACATACTATTTTTATTTTAGATCAGAATGTTTATGATACATGTTGGGATGGTGAAACTGAAAAAAAAATTGTATCAGAATATTTTTTTGACTACTAGTAGGATTTCATTAAAAACTGCAATAAAACTGTGTTCCAGTTTCTATTTAAATTTCCTTTTAACTGGAACCATCAGGTTTCTTCAGCTGATTGAGATCAGAGTCATTCTTATCAGATACAGTTAGCCATTATCAGGGCGTTTTAATGGTAAATGGACATTTATTGTAGCCAATGTCTCTAATAACCTCTGCAGGAATGTTTACTCAGTTATCTCCATCCAGATCCTCAAGCCATTTGAAAACTAAACCTAAAATAAATGTATTTTCTGGCTAAATGGTCACATCTCTGGGATCTTTCATATGTTTTATTTACAAGACAGTTTATAAGTATACATTTCTTAAAAACCTCTTCAGCATAAAAATAATGTTCTCGTTCGCAGCAGATGAAATGCAGCCGATTGCATGTTTTAAGTACAAATAAACTCTGCTTTAACTCTGTTGAAACTTGCTACAGTTGTTTTTATCCAGCACAGCTTGGCCACAAATCCTCTCATCTTTGTTTGTTAAAAAGTACATATAGACAGACATGCTCTCTGTTGGATCGTAAATCTTTTATTTTAAGGTAATGAGTGTACAGTGTTCTTGAGTGTCTATAAAAGGTGCCTTGTAAAGTTGGTATTATTAATATTTTAGAATTTAGAGACATTTGGGGCAGAAAAATAAAAGAAAACACAATATCTCTCAGCAAGACCTAAATGATATGACCAGCGCTTAGTGGGATGGCATTTATCTCTGAGGTAGTCTTAGAAATGATCTGAGGAGGGGGTTTTAAAAGTCCTTTCTAAGTCATAGGTTTGGAGACTAACAATCCAACCTTCAGCTCCCTCCACAGAATGTTCAAAGGCCTGGAGACTAAATGTAACACCAATAAATCTTTATTTGTTTCATTTTAAACCCCTCCTTTGTAGCTTTGTGTGTTTTGAGCTTTTATCATACTCATATATCCATCCACAGCCCATTTTCAATGCCTTGCTGAGTGTAGGAGGTTGCCAGTGAACATTTTGCGGTAAACCATTCAACATTTCTTTGATCCTGTTAAGGATGTAGAGTTGATATGATACAAAAGAGCTGGATGTTGGTCTCCTCTGATCATAGCACTGTCATCAGCTCTACTCTAAGTCATTCAGACCTTCACTGCAAATTTAAGATGGGGTGAACATGAGTTTAGAAAAGGACTTCAATTGGATTTTAGTCCTTCATGTCATAGTGCGTTACCAATTGTTTTCTTGGTGACTGGTCCCAGTTGCTTGAAGACATTGAGGCCATGCTTTCGTGTAGTTCTGAGCTTGTTCCTCACTGTTCTAATAATTTTGTGTAATCATGTGAGGTTTACCTTTTACAGATAATGATGATCCCTTTGTATGGGTCTTATCATCTCAGCTAGTTACCTGACAAAGACACTAGGAGCCAGAAATCTCGATGGTTGATAATTTCATGATTGTTGTTCTTTTATTAATGAATATTAAATTATTAATGCTCTGTTAACAACTATCTTTTTTTCAAGTCAAATTTTTTCTTGCACTTTTGTGAAGTAGCTTCAAAGCAGATTGTTGGAAAGGGGGAATTGATAAGTAGCTTGTCAATTCTACCAGGAAATTAATGCAACAAAATAAAAAGGGGATTTCAAAGGTAGTCAAGAAAAGGACGGTCTGCAAATCTTTTATTTATTGGTTCATTTATTTGTTTCGTAAAGCGTCTCCATTCATACTTCTATAAGCAGGAGCTTAAGAACCCTGAGTTTACCAGAAATGAGCCTTTTTATTTCTCTCAGGACAGAATAAACCTTTGTTATATATCCATGCCGTGAGATAAAAGACATCAATGTTCAAAGAACAACGGACACTTCTGTTTGTTCTGGTGGGGTGTAATCTCTGCATAGCGAGAACTGAAAAACCAGTTTTAAGAAAAGTTCCTCAGTGTTGGAAAGAAAGACTCAGCAGATTGTGAGAGAAAACAGCACCTTTCATAACGTTTGGTTCAATTGATGTTTTTTATTTATTTTAAAAATGTGTTTTTATAAAAGTTGACAACATTTCGATTCGAGTAACTGGACGATATTCTCTGGAGAAAGCTTTACAATTTCCTATTGTTTTTCAAGACATTGCTTATGTTGCTTTTTCTGATCGCTCGAATAAAGTGAAGCTCACCTTGAGCAGAAGTGTGTTTATATTGCACTCTGATCTAGATGCTGGTCCTCAGAGATGCTTCCGGTGTGTACCGTACACAAGCTCGAAGTGTAGATGCTGGAGGAACACAGTGGGATGTTGAAGCCTGTGAAGGACAAGAGGGAATGCTCTGATGCTAAAACTGTTTTTCTATATCAGTTTTACAAATAATGCATTTCCAAGTAAAAAATGAAACCGTTCAGTGTGTGTTACACCTTACCAGTGGCAATGGTAATAGAGAAGGCTGGCATGCCATAAAGAAGGAAAAAAGAAAAGTGCATGCAGGCCGTTGAGAATTTTCAGCCCTCAGCTCTTTGATGTGGACTAAACTTGGAGAATGGAGGTTCTGTTGACTGACAACAAATCGTATGGGGACACTTTTTAAACTAAATTGCAATATTCACATTGAACGTTTTATGAAAAAGGGAAGTAAAATGCCTTGATCCTTAATAAGTGAAAATATGTTCCGTTGCTTTCACTAGTGCACTATCCAAGAGTGCATTTATTCTTGACATCTATTTTAAACATTTATTTTTAACATTGTAACATTTATTTTAAAAAATCGTATGTATTATATTAAAATATAAATGATTGATGTATTTTGTTTATGTTTAATAAAGATCTTCCAGCATTGAATTTTGATGTTTTTTTTTTTTTATTTTGAGTCTCATCATTTGTTTGAATGAGGTTGGCTTGACGTCAAACAGTGTCTTCACAATCTTCATAATCCAGTCTTCACTTTAATTTACCCCACAGATGTTCTGTCAGTTTGAGATCAGGACTGTAAAGGGCATTTACGTTCCTTCTCACTAAACTCCTCATTAGCAATGTCCTACCACTGGAACAAAGCTCCTGAAAAACAACCCCAAACCATAATACCCCTCCAGAAATCTTTACAGTTGGAATAATGCTGCCAGACAGAATTGCTCTCCTTCTGGCACCACACCCAGACTCTCAACACATCTCAAGATGGAGAGTGGCCAATAAGCCAAGTATTTTTTTAAAGCCTACACCTGAAATCTAACTGCATTTTGAGGTGAACCTAAACAGTGTTTCATTATTTGCTGTTGAATTTTTAAAATCCCAGCTAGGATCATAACGAATTTCTTGTTTACATCTTGTGACATGTAGCATCTATAACACCAATCACCAGCAGCCATGACAGCCAATCTCTACTTTCAAAATCTAAGATGTAAAAAAAAAAAATAAAGATGTATGCTGTACGTACTACATAGTATGAGTGTGAGTAGTCTACTCAAACAAACGTCCACATCTTATTTCTGCAATTTTAAATATCTGACAGCTAGATGGTTTACCCACGCTGCATCATGGGATTGAGAAGTCCACTGATTGTAGCGGCACATATCACTGGCTACATTGTGAATTCAACAAATTTGAAAATACTACTTTGCTTTCCCAAATTGTTTTGCAAATGTGACCTGTCGCCAGAACATGGCGCATAGTCTGCCTTTTACAGTCATTTATTGTAGATGTAATATACAATTATAGCTTTGGATGAACTTCTCAAATATTAGCCTTTGTAGCCTGGTAGTTTAGTTTAACTTGTGACATTTAAAACAAAAAAAACATAAAGCTAAAAAAAACATCACTGAATGGTCTTTTTTAGCTTTATGTTTTTTTGTTTTAAATGTCACAAGTTAAACTAAACTTTAATTGTTGTGAGAGTGACTAATGATTAAATAGATTTTGCACAATTTCCCTTTCTACAACAAAATTACAAAAAATTCCTTTCTACCAGTTCTCTGGCTTTAACATTGAAGATAAAATCATTCATACCCATTAAAGCACGTATAACGGTTAAACCATTGTTTAACTTTCTAGAAACATCCATAAAACTGCAAAAACAAGCAAATAAGGAATTAGCATTAAAGGGAGTAATTGACCTGAGGTTATCATTGACACAAGCTATAGATGCATTGATAAGAGACGGGAGGTAATGGAGCTCTCTCATCAGGGAGACGCAGAAGCAATGACCTCTGAGCACCTGTATGAAGGAAGGTTACACTAATATTCAAACAGAAGGACAAACTCCTCCCTCACTTTCCCAGAACACCCCATCATTAAACAGGAGAATGATGAAAAGGTATAAATCTGAGGCAGAAGTCAAGACAGACAGGGACTTCTGTCTCTGATCAGATTCACGTCTCTGGATTTTAGGAACACGTAACTGGGAAAATGGGGCTTGGGGTAAGAGATCAGAACTCTTTTTTACCTATTAGAAATCAGAATGCATTTCAGATGTTTAAAAGGTTAAATGACTCCAAAAATGCAATTTATTCACACACAAGAGCACCAACCTCAATGGTTTCCTTAATTTGTTTTAACTTAATATGTTTTTGCTATTATTCAGGATAAACTTCAATACTATTGAGTAAATCTGTTGAGATAAGAATTTAGAAAAGCTAGTTTTATAAAGTATGACTGTTCAGAGTTGTCACTAAATCAGTCAAAAATCCCTTTTATTCCAGCAAACCTGGCAGAGGAAGAAAAGCAAAGCGCGAAGCTTTATTTTTATAATAATCATTGTCTAAAACCAATTTCATATTGTATCAGATATAACTGGCTTTTTGTACTTTTCTGATTTCTAGCTTTTTTCTTTTCGTCTGATAAAATTCTGATAATTCAATAATGTTGAAAAAATATAAATACATAAAGAATGCATGTTACAACGCTACGAAAAATAAAGGCTATTTGAGTATTTTGTTAGATTTTCTTTTTAAGATATAAGATGTTATTTGGGCAAAGAACTTTCACGTCTTTTGTCAAACAGTGCAATGATTTCATTTAGACGGTTGATAATAATTCTGTTTATGTCTGCAGACGGGGTTTGATAAATACAAACTGGCAGCAACAACAGAAGATGGGGTCAAAAAGTCCAAGAAAGGGAAGAAGAACAAGAAGGACATGGAGGAACTGAAGAAAGAAGTTGAACTGGTAGGAATCATTATAGAACAAGGCGATGCTTCTCTGTCTATGTCTTCTTCTCCAACAAGAGCTGGAATGTCATTTTTGACCTGCCACATAAACATTACATTTTGTGCTTTAGTTTTGGTTTGCTAAGAGAATTCAAATACATATTAAAGTAATCGGTAAGTGTGGATGCTTAATGTCTACAGGCCATATATCATTTTAATGGCTTTATTCTTTGTAGGATGACCACAAACTGACATTGGAAGAGCTCACAAGAAAATATGGCACTGATCTTAGCAAGGTGAGTAAAATTTAAACCATTTACAAAAACTTTTGAGGATTTAAGGTCAAGTTAATCCTTTAAAAAGTGCCTGGAAAAGTTTTAAACAAATAATCAACTCACAAGTGATAGAACTTGGTTTTATTCTTGAGACATTTTAAAATATATTTGATCAGAGAAAAAATACATTATTTACCTGTTTCTCTTATTTACCAGTGATGTTCTCTCTGTTCTCATGGTAGATCATGTGATCAAAAAGTATTCTTAGTAAACACATATGCATTATTGTCATTCATTTACACAGGGGAATTCGTGGAAGTTTATAGGTAAATTTATAAATACACTAAACTAAATTTTTCTAACTTTTGCATTTGGCTTCCTAAGCACATTTAATTTTTTTCTTCAAACCCCAATCTCTATGTTACTTAAAAGATACAAGGGGAGCCCTTGACCCTAACAGGGATTGAGGAAGTCCACATAAATATGATATATATGTATTCAATTTCTCAATTTCTGCTAGGGTTTGTCAAATTTCAGGGCGAAGGAAATCTTGGCTCGAGATGGACCGAACGCTTTGACTCCACCAGTCACGACTCCAGAATGGGTGAAGTTTTGCAGACAGCTCTTCGGTGGGTTTCAGACTCTGCTCTGGATTGGTGCATTCCTTTGTTTTTTTGCCTATTCCATCCAAGCTGCATCAGAAGATGAGCCAGCAAATGATAATGTAAGTATGAGAGTACGGAGTAGAGTTAGTTATTTTGGAGCACTTAGCATTTTTAGAAGCCAGCGATGGCAACATGAATATCTGAAGCCCAGTGCTCTCAAGTTCATTTCATTATATTGGGTAATTATGAAAAGTAATATGGCTTAAATGTGTCAATAGTATTAAAAAACACTTTTACCTAATCAAACAAAGCCTTGCCAACAACATTGCATTATGGAGTCTGGCCCTTAAAATGATAATAAGCTACTTCTGACCTCGCCCCCTCTCTGCTGCATCTTCAAGCAGTTCAGTTGATCTTAGGAATTAATGAATTTTCTATTCATCTTTGTAACCAACAGTTATTCACAATTACTCCAGAGATGTTTTTGACTTTTCAACAATCCAAGATAATGACCTGTTATTGACTCCTTCATGTGTCTGTCTAGAATAATGGGTGAGGCTTGTCCAGTGGGACGTCACTCATGACAGTTTTTGTGAATAGCTAGATTTGAGGTCTTCATGATTTGTATAGATTAGCAAACGCTGGAAGATTTGAGTTTTAGCCTTTGTTGTGCTCACACTGCTTCATTTTCTTTTGCTTGTTGAGTTCAGTATTGAATAAAGCTGAGCACAAATGGTATTTAAGTTTAAAGTAATTCCATAAGATCCCTGTTTTCATAAGATGCCTTTGGTTAGCTCCACCTCTAATTGGAGAAAATGCCTCTACTATTAAACTTGTTTACTAAAGATCAATACTAAACCACTGTAAATGTTTTTTTAATTGGATTCCGATTAAAGTCTGCTCTAGGCTTATGGAACATTGTTAATGGTGCTTTCCATTACTTTTTTGCAGCTGTACCTAGGACTCGTACTTGCATTTGTTGTCTCGGTGAATGGATGCTTCTCATATTACCAAGAAGCCAAGAGTTCTAAGATCATGGAGTCCTTCAAAAACCTTGTCCCTCAGGTATAACTCTAAAGCACCTATGGCCCAGGGCTAAGATACACAAAAATATGGCAGCAATCTGAGTTTGAGTTAAGCTTTGGGTACTTTCTCAATGCTTTAAAGGCATTCAAGCCACTAAAACATACTTACCAATGGGGATGCGTTTGTAATTTGGTGTCATAGAAAGCCCTGGTCATACGCGATGGAGAAAAGAAAATAATAGATGCAGAAGATGTAGTTGTTGGAGATCTTGTGGAGGTCAAAGGAGGGGACAGAATTCCAGCTGATGTTCGTATCATATCTTCACAAGGATGCAAGGTGGGATGGAAGAGTTATATCTGAAATAATCTCTTTACTTTTTAATGGGGTTTTGGTGAAACATGGTAACAACTTTGTTCCCCCCAGGTGGACAACTCTTCCCTTACTGGAGAATCTGAGCCTCAGAGTCGCACCCCTGACTTTTCAAGTGAAAACCCCTTGGAGACTAGAAACATTGCATTCTTTTCTACTAACTGCATTGATGGTATGCCAATGGAGTGTTTGGACAAATGTGCACTGAGTCTTTAAGTAATCGATACCATGGTCTTTAATAGGCACTGCCAGAGGGATTGTTATTAACACTGGTGATCGCACCGTCATGGGTCGCATTGCAAGCCTTGCATCCAGCCTGGAAGGTGGACAGACCCCAATCGCAAAAGAAATTGAACACTTCATTCACATCATCACTGGAGTTGCTGTTTTCCTCGGGCTGACTTTCTTAATCCTGTCCGTCTTTCTTGGGTACACTTGGTTGGAAGGTGTTATCTTTCTCATTGGAATAATTGTCGCTAATGTACCTGAGGGTCTTCCTGCCACTGTTACTGTAAGTTGGGGAAATTTTACGAATGGATTTTACCCTCGATCATGTTAACGGAGAAACTTTATGTTTGTTTGCTCTGGTAGGTGTGTCTTACTCTGACCGCCAAACGTATGGCCAAGAAAAACTGTCTAGTGAAGAATTTGGAAGCTGTGGAGACACTTGGTTCCACTACTACCATCTGCTCTGATAAAACCGGAACTCTGACTCAGAATCGAATGACGGTTGCTCACATGTGGTTCGATAACCATATCCATATTGCAGATACCACAGAAAACCAGACTGGAGCCTCGTTTGAAAAGACCTCTCCTACTTGGTCAGCACTTGCACGTGTTGCTGGCCTTTGCAATCGTGCTGTTTTCCAATCGGATCAGAGTCATCTTCCAGTTCTTAAGGTTGTGACACCATCACAAATTTGTTTTTTAAAAAGTCCATCTGGGATTGGCAAAATGTTCTTATTGGTAAAGCATCTTTTACAGCGTGAAACGGCTGGAGATGCCTCAGAATCTGCGCTTCTGAAGTGTATTGAGTTGTGCTGTGGTTCAGTCTCTGAAATGAGAGAAAGTTATACAAAGATTGCAGAGATACCCTTCAACTCTACCAACAAATATCAGGTAACTTAAAACGTTGTTTTTTGGAGATTAGCCCTCTTACTAACAAACCCTTGACTCAACTTGTTCCAGCTCTCCATCCACAAGAATCCCAACTCTTCCGAGACCAAACACCTGTTGGTGATGAAGGGAGCACCGGAGAGGATTCTGGATCGATGCTCCACCATTTTGATTCAGGGAAAAGAACAAGCGTTGGATGATGAGATGAAAGATTCTTTTCACAATGCATACTTACAACTTGGTGGACTTGGAGAAAGAGTGCTGGGTAAAGCCACCAAATGATTTTCAGCTTTTAGAGATTCATAATTCATTAGTGACACACTAATTACCTTGTCTATTCCAACAGGCTTCTGCCACCATCACCTCCCCGATGACCAGTTTGCTGAAGGTTTTGACTTTGATACTGATGAGCTGAACTTCCCCACAGAGAACTTGTGCTTTATTGGGCTCATGTCTATGATCGATCCTCCACGATCCGCAGTGCCAGATGCTGTGGCGAAATGCAGAAGTGCTGGAATCAAGGTGTTACTTTCAACCTGAAAGATAAGTTACTTTGAATTATGCTATGTGATCAAAGTAAAAATCGAAAACTTTTGGAATAGGTCATCATGGTCACAGGTGACCATCCAATTACAGCAAAGGCTATTGCAAAAGGTGTGGGCATCATCTCAGAAGGTAACGAGACAATGGATGACATTGCAGCACGACTGAAAATTCCTATTGAGGAGGTAAACCCAAGGTAAACTTTGCCTTTCAGCCAAAACAAATTAAAAACTCCAGCAATATTAAGATACGCTAATGTACCGTCTCCACCTAGAGATGCCAAGGCATGTGTGGTGCATGGTGGTGAGCTCAAGAACATGTCCTCTGAAAAGCTGGATGAGATCCTCCAGCATCACACAGAAATAGTGTTTGCAAGAACTTCTCCTCAACAGAAGCTGATCATTGTGGAAGGTTGTCAGAGACAGGTAAGAACGTCTTGATAGATCTTCAAGGATTTAGGCTCTCGGGAACCATTTGAAACCGTTTTTTCTTATACCAGGGAGCTATTGTAGCAGTCACCGGTGATGGAGTCAATGACTCTCCTGCTCTGAAGAAGGCTGACATTGGTGTGGCGATGGGTATCGCTGGATCTGACGTCTCCAAACAGGCTGCTGACATGATTCTGCTGGACGACAACTTTGCCTCAATCGTCACCGGAGTCGAAGAAGGTACGCCATGATTAGAATTGAGTTTTCAGATTGAAGAAAATGTAAGATCTCAAAATATCTTCTGCTTCAGGTCGTCTGATCTTTGACAACCTGAAGAAGTCCATTGCCTACACATTGACCAGTAAGATCCCAGAAATGTCCCCGTTCCTCATGTTTGTCCTCGTTGGTATTCCTCTACCTTTGGGCACTGTTACCATCCTCTGCATCGATCTGGGCACAGACATGGTATGGAAACAGATTCTAGGTACATGCACAACTGTGGAGAATTGTGCATGGTTATTTTTGTATTGTTGTTTCCGCAGGTTCCTGCAATCTCATTGGCCTACGAAACTGCTGAAAGTGACATAATGAAGAGGCAACCCAGAAATGCTAAAACAGATAGGCTAGTGAACGATAGACTAATTAGCATGAGCTATGGCCAAATTGGTATGAACATATTTACTTTGTGAAAACATTATTGATGCTTAGATTTGTGTTTTAAAAGTTTGTGTGCTTTTTTCAGGTATGATGCAAGCTGTTGGAGGGTTCTTTACCTATTTTGTAATTCTTGCTGAGAATGGATTCCTACCATGGGACTTGGTTGGCATTCGAATGGGTTGGGAAGACAGGTTTCTCAATGATTTGGAAGACAGTTATGGTCAGCAGTGGGTGGGTATCACAGATTTAACTGAGTTGTGAAGTCAACACAGCATATTTAATAAGTACTTTCCATCTGATTTAGACCTACGAGCGCAGAAAGATCGTGGAGTTCACATGCCACACTGCTTTCTTCACCAGCATTGTGATTGTGCAGTGGACTGACTTGCTTATCTGCAAGACCAGAAGACTTTCAATTGTACAGCAGGGGATGAAGTATGTTCACAATTGTGATGTATGTGTGTCACTGTGTAATCATGACAACGCTAGAAGTATGCGTTTCAACAATAACGCGTCTTTATTCAGGAGCTCTCACATATGTCCGCACACACATACTCGTTATCAGAGTCTCTGTGCTTGCTTCCGTCGATAACACATGACGTCACAATCTTTCAAACCATGTACACTACAACAATGGTCCTAGATTTTCTTATTCACTTGTTCTTTCAGGGACACAGGGTTCAGCTGCATATCTTCAGCATACTTCGGGTGAAAGGCAGGGGTACACTACACCCTAGACAGGTTGCCATTACATGACAGGCCACTGTCCCAGCCATCTTAGACTCAATGAACATTAGTATTATTCATTAGACATTTTTCTGTGGGACATTTTAAAATCCTTGTTTTACTCTTTCCTAGGAACCGAGTTCTTACCTTTGGTCTGTTTGAGGAAACTGCTCTTGCAGCATTTCTGTCCTACTGCCCAGGAATGGATGTAGCTGTTAGAATGTACCCAATGAAGTAAGTGCCATTTGAATATTTACACCTATCTGGGATTGAAACTAGTATATATTTCTTGTTGGCAATTTAAAATGAATAAGCATGGTTTCTCTTTTTTTAGACCCATGTGGTGGTTCTGTGCCTTCCCATATTCACTGCTCATTTTCATCTATGATGAAGTTAGAAAATACATCCTTAGAAAGAACCCTGGAGGTAAGCTGCTTTTATATAATCTCTTTTTTTTTTAATCATGTAATGTGTCATGCATTTTGTAGCATAACCAAAATGTTTTATTTTGTTTCAGGTTGGGTTGAGCTAGAAACATACTACTAAGACCCCTCTCTAATGTGATGTGAGCACAAAGACAAAACTTTGAAAACATCAAAATGTCAGATTATTAAATGTACCAGATAAAGACATTTGTCTCTATTGTGTTTCTGTCAAAGATTGAAAGGTTCAAGCTTAATGCGAACGCTGTTATATATATATATGTTTATTTTCTGCATAAAGTGTTGTTAACGTTCAGATCAAGGAGCAGTGATTAGTTGGGCATTGCCCTCTATTGACAATCGACCACTACTAATGGAATTGAAACTTTTTTTTATCTTCATAAAAAGATTTAGTTTCAGCATCTTTGCATTCAATGAATAAAGGTAGATGCCATATAACCTACAGTACATTTTCACAAAACCAATGAAAGTTTAGGGAATGTAAAAATAAATCAAGATACCTTTAGAAAAATTTTATTTTTGAGGAAAACTTGTAGATGTGGGATCTCAATGAAACTATATTGTTGATGTAGAGTAACAGAACAACTTTTAAACTGAAATAAAAAAAATTAAATAAGAGACCGTTTCACAATTACAGCTCACACAATTACACAACAGTTCAAAAACATTTATTATTATTTTAGTTATTTATGTGGTGACCATTTTAATCAGAGGCCAATAAATGACAGCACAGCAAAAGTTTAAAGCTTTTACTTGTGGAGATTCATAGATAAGAGGTGATGGGAACTGAGAAAGTGTTGATTTTATTTCACATACAAATACAAAAACAGTACAAAAAAACCTTCAACGTTTCAGAATTGACCCTCATTTTGCTCTTTAAAAAAGCAACTCACATCAGAGCCAGGAAGTTTTGTAACAGAAGTCCTTCCTTTCCACCCCACCCCTATCTGAGATGATGGTAATTGCGCTTGGTAAAGAGAGGGGAAATGGAGTTAGTGCTTATTTCTTGTTCAAACTCGAACATTACTTGTTTTGAATGAACGTAATTGACTTCAAAGCTGTGAAACAGTTTCTGACGTTGACCAAAACACACACATTAAAAAATGTATTTTCTGTATATGGTATGTGTTTTCTGTACATTTATGCTGTCCGTTCAACTGCAGCACTGTTTAAAATGTAGGTCAAACCAAAAAGCATCTTCAGATAAATACAGTTTAAAAGCTGTTCATTCCTCTTCTTTACCAACTTGTTCCCTTTCTGTGTCACAGAGGTCTCTGTACAGGCCCCCAGTCCACAGGTTTAAAAGCTATAGTTTGTCCGAAAGAAAACATTTAGGTCTACAGAAGACAGACATTCAAGAGTCAATTAAGAAGACAATTAAGTGGTATGGAAATATACATTTCAAACCAATTACTTTGGCACTGCAAGCACCATGACTGAGACTGAGCAGACTGAGATTCAAGACAGTTTCCTAAAAATCTAAGCCACATCTCTGAAAAGATGGGTCGATCACAAGGATGCATTTTTTTTGGCCAAATCATTCCAGACAACTCATTCACGCATTACAAACTAACATTTATCCATTTCAATCATGACATTTTATAGAGAGATGGGTTGGCTGGAAAACCACAGTCAGTGATAAATTGGTTAATGATAAGTGGGTTAGTGATAAATCATATATTTTATTTCAAGCCACCTCATGGAACTTTGCAGAAGGCAGTCAATGTGTGTGTGTGACAATGCAAAAAAAAACCCAAACAATAAAAACACAAAGGATTACACTCGGATTAAATACTACATTTTCTGAATTAAAGGCCTTTACACACCTAGACATTTTTTTTAATGGATGGGGTGCATGCAATAAATTTGTAGCCTTAATTACGTGGCTCTAATTTAAAATAAAAATAAACTGAAAATAATCCCCCTTTTTAACCAAAATCACTGTTTATATTGCCATCTATGCCTTTGTATCCTATCCCTCTGCAATTTCTCATTGCCCTCTGGATGTGGCTCTCATTGCTTGCAGATAATCACAGACATTGTCGAAACACACTGTGCGTTTGTGACTCGCAGACAGACGCAGGTATCTGAGAAGCATCCTGCTAGCCTGTGACTCACAGAGCGATTCACTTGTTCTTCAATCTGTGCATTTAGTATGCAATGTCAAACGTCTGCATGAATCCCGATTTGCATTCGATTCTGGGCATAAACTCAAAATCGGGGCTAACCTCGTGCATCACTCTGAAACCAGCTCTAATAAGAAGTGGTTTGTTTTCCAGAAAACTGATGGTTTGTCTATTTTTTTACAGATAAGTAATCGCTCATCCTTCTCCTTCATGCGCCTCAGAGTGTGAATTGCACGGGATGAATTGCAGTTCACAGAAGTGCCATCTAGTGTTCAGAAGAGTTTCTGTGCAGTAATTATTTGACGCATATGGAAAAATAAACGCATAGGTGTGTAACGGCCTTAAGAGATAAAATAGAGTAAGTCAAAATAAAGTTTTCACTGCATGAAAGTCAAAACATTTAGAGCCTTTCAAGGCCATGAGATCTGCAGTCCACAAGTTCACAGTAGCAGGGTTTAATCTCTGGAAAAAAAAATCATGATTAACAAATATCTACAGCAGCAAAAACAGGAACTATGAACTTAATTGAATGTACTACTGTTCAAGAAAATACTTTTAATATAATTCTAGTCAATGCAGAACATTCAGTAATGATAAATCCTCTCACCCGTCTGCTGGTTGGGTACTCGATGGGGAATTTCGCAAAGGAACATTAACTGTAAAAAATACAAAAATAAACATCAAACCTACAATAGAGAAAAATCGAGAAATACTGGGGTGGTTGAAATCAAAAACACTTGCTTTTTCTTCAACACCATTAGAAGAATACAAATAATTTAAAGGACAGAGAGTGTTTACTGTTATTTAATTTGTTAAGAATTCTGTTGATGAAAATTTGTTGAAACTTAAAGCTGTAAAATAAGGAAATCTATTTCTACTCAGATGAAATACAACCCAATAACGATATGATTTGCTTCATGGCTGGTGTTACTATAAACCGATCCCACTCAAGACAAATTATGTTTACTCTAAAAGAATATTGTTTTAAAAAAAAACAATTAAGAAGATGCAAGTGGCGTAAGCAGCGATCAAAGGGCTCGAGCACTTCAGGCACCATCGCCTCTTGGTGGTCTTGGTCCCTTCCATTAGTGTTCCAAACATACACTTCAACAGATGTATAAAAATGGGAAATTCCATGTTGTCACTAGGTGGTGCTATAACAGACACTGTATATACTTCTATATAGATTTGTTCAGACATAGACTCCTTGCAACCATTGAGCCCGATCAGGCATTGCTTGGCTGAGTTATTAGCAACTTCCTGTTTATGTTAACATTTTCAACTTTTGATGGCCACCGTGGGCACATAGTTTAACAAAGTTAATCCCATATGCCTTAGGATAAAACTTAGCTACTCCTTAGGATAAAATCTCTAGGAGTAGCTTGTTAAGGTACGACAGGTTTTTGCGAAATAGCTGACATCCTGTCAATTTTGGAAACATGACCTAAATTACTTATATTTAAAGCTTGGTACAACACATATGCTTGCCGGTTTTTTTTCCCTCGCAAGCAACAAACAGAGCACAACATATGCTGAAATGTGTTATGTGGTGTCATAGAGCCATTTTCCACACCCACTTTTAAAAACAACGGTTAAATTTTCACTATTTCTGACATATGTGCGAACTTCTTTTTTAAGCATGTTCAGGCCCTCAGAAATGCAGCAAAAGCCGCAGAACAGTCAGTGCTCGAACCCTATCATCATACAAGTTATCTTAGCATTTCTTATTATATCCAGCTACTCTATAGCACCGCTCTTCTTTAGGGAGTGGGTGGTTGATGTGATGTAGGGGGTGCCCATCCCCCAATAATAGAGGGAAAACACTGACAGATACTAAATCTTCAGACTGGACCCAATAATAATGAATTGTTTATACTTATACATGGAGAAAATATGGCGTTAATATCATCTTACCCTCTTCATTGTTTCCTGCATCAACGGAACCCAGAAAATGGAGCCGCAATAAGAAATAACATTAGGAAACAATTCAATATGAATTCTATCATTCTAACATCTGGAATAGTTGATCAGCTGCTGCTCAATCATTCGCTAAAGAACATTAAAAGATCTTACCATTAGCATTTGTTTCTGTCGGAGCGGGTGCATTCCCTATCAAGTTAAAGATGAGGGATTTTAGAAGTTAAGATCATGCAAAAGGACACAACAAGATTTAAGAAATAATAACAACTTACCACGAAGACATGAAAACCTGTCATGAATCAAATCTGTTGAGACAAAACATACATCAGATCACTCTGTATTAGGGACACAACAAATGGTACTCGAAACAGAGCTGGGCAAAATAATACTGTGTTGTATTTGTATATTATAGTCAAAAAGAATGATTTAAACACAGCTTAAACATGACTTAAATACAATAACCTCTACAAAAATAGTTGATAAAGAATCAGCGTTTTAATAAACACTTCATCATTGTTATTTCACAACCAGTTTGAACAAAACAATTACTTCAGTTCGTGATTGTCAGCTTTTTTTTTTGTATAAACTAAAATATAAAATGAAAAGTTTTTTTTTTCAAACATTGTGAACTAGTTAAATTCTCTAAACATTCACAAGCAAATCACTGTGGTTTTAAGATCAAAACAAAACCAGCCACAACAGCCCTGTAATGATGCTAAAAAATATGAACTTACTATGCAACAATAAACAGTTAATTAAGAAAAGTAAATACATTTATGTAATTATTAATAATCATCAAGATAACCTTTGTTCTAACTTTTATTAAAGCTAAACAAAAAACCTTCTTATATTAATATGGAGTCACAGAAGAGTTTTATTCGATAAAGTTCCATTAAATTAAACACTTTTGCTGAATGCAAGATTAGTTGTTATTAACCTTATAATTTAATTTCATTACAAAACATTTATTTTTAATCGAGACGTGCGTGTACCCTTAGTTGTAATGTAACCCCTATTGCATATTTACACATTTAAACATGAAACTTAATCTCTGCAGAGCTGATGTTTAGCCTGTTATTGTCACTGATTAAAACAAGTTGTTTTTGAGCTATGAATTCAGTAATTCAACAAGTTTGAACACAAGACCACCATAATTTCAGGTGAGGAAAATGTAGAGTATTAAATGGTTAATCTCCCTGAGCTTGGGTGGGTTTCCTCCAGGTACTCGGAGGTTTCACACTGGTGTTCTGTGAGTGGTGCAGCTGGATATGTCTCAGCATTTAACTAAATCATGAAACTGACTGAAGACATTCGTATTGAAATTTAAAAAAGCAAAAAAGGAAATGGACTAAAAGCATTCATTCTTTTGACTGGCACTTAAAGATTTGTGACCGTCCAGAAACTCAAGAAACTATTTATTAATAGGTCAGAAAATAATTTCATCCTTAAATAAAATCAAAATTATAAACCTACCATGGAATACACTGTTCGTTTTATAAAAGAAGGCACCAACGCCACCACAGATGAGGATGATGATGGAAATGATAATTCCAGCAATCGCCCCTTCTCCGAGGCCAGATTCTGAAGAAACAAGAGCACCTTCAGCTTCACGGTATGAACACGACTTAACATCACATTTTTCTGTCATTGTTCTTCACTCTTCAGTGCTTTCATTGATCATCAAAATACAATTTTACATTATAATATACGGTACTGAATTATATTATACATTGAATTAAAACTGACAACTGTGGCTTCTATAGGTATGAAGCAGAAAGAGTAGGGCTGGGCGATATGAAGCAAAAAATATATCTCGATATATTTTGCTATATTTCGATATACGATATATCTCGATATATTTTGCTATATTTCGATATACGATATATCTCGATATCGACAGGATTTAACCCCCCCCCCAAAAAAAAAAAAACTACTGCAAAAACTAATATTACAAATTTCAAAGTCGTTTTTATTGACGCTCAGAGGTGCTTCTGCAAATTTTCTTTCAGAAATCCTTGTATACATATTATAAAACAATAAAGAAATACATATTGCCTTTTCATTCAAAAATAAAACAACTAAAAACAGGCAGTGCATAGGAACAAAGTGTTCCTGTAACATTTAGGATATAAACAAAATTCCTGATAACATAAATAATAATTTAACTGTAAAATAATACACATTGCCTTCTTTTCATTCAAAAATAAAACAACTCAACTCAAGCTCATCTTTGCAGGACCTCTGTTGTAAGTAACCTTTTCCAATTCAACAGCAAGCCGTGCTCTCTCTGTAGTGTACAGTCGCGGGAGTTCCTGTCTCAAAAAGTAATGCCGACTGGGTAAACTGTATCTGACTGGGATCAAGTGTTTTTAGCATACGTTTAAAGCCACGTTGTTCAACGACGGATATGGGTGCCATGTCCACCGCTATGTGAAATCCCACGGACTGTGATGCTACACCACCTTGCGCTCTGTCTTTCATATTCTACACTCTGCGTTATAGAATTGTGGAGACTTTCACGGCATTCACGGCAGTAGACATCTGTCTGTTGTTCGTCTGATGACTTAAAACCAAAGTATTTCCATATAATGGAGCCAGCTGTTCTTTTTTTGCAACACGTTCTGTAGCCTCCAGGCTAGTTGCGGGCGCCGTCATGTTGATTGAGACGACAGGCAAGGGGAGGGGAAACAAAAGCAAGGAGGCGGGGACGAGCGCAGCACAAAGAAGGCACACAAGCAAATTGGCGAAAATTAAATATAGACATTATATCGATATGTACGATATGCCAGAATTCATATCGAGTTTAAAAAATATATATTTTAAATATCGAGATATCGCCCACCCCTAAGAAAGAGCTATGAAGTTTACTGCTTATTAAAACGCTTTAATGGTCAACTGTGGAAAGAAATTCAGAAAGGTTCCAGATATGGAACAAAATGACATTAATCTTTACCTAGCTTACGCTAAAGTAGGGACGCTCTTGCCAGCCATAAATGTGTGTGCATTATTAATTCATAAGCAAATAGTAGTGGGTATTGTGTGTAAAAACTTTCCAGATCCTCCGTACAATATCTACACGTTCTTAGATCTACAAGTTAACAGCATCCCAACCCTAAACTCGGTCATAAATACATATAGAGATGGCTATATTTATTAAAATTTCTTATGGCAATGAGTAAAAAGACTTGAGTATCCTTAAAAAAGGCTACTCATCATCTAACTTTAATAATTGCAAATTATACTTTACCTTTAAACAGATCTCTCTCATAAGCCTTAAGGCTGGTTTCCCTTCCTGCGGGGCTCTTGAGGGAGCACGTGTAGTAATTGTCTGGATTATTGCTTTTTTCAACTATGAAAGACTTATCGTGCTCCTCAGGCTTCATTGTCCTCAGTTCTTGGGTAGAATTACTCCAGATGATCAATAAGTCCTTGTGTCCACTTCCATCGTAGTTGCACTTTAGGTACACAATATTGGGGTTGTTGCCAGTGTCTCTTTCTATCGTTGGTATGGGAAGCCGCTCTGTTAGTGAAACAATGAAATTATTAAAGAAGCAGTGCAAAACAGACACCTGAAATTGCCACAAGACAAAAGTGACCACGATGTTCATATGAGATAATGCAAACCACTCTAAAACAATAGTTGACTTTTATTCTTTGAAGCTTAAACATAGAACCTGAAACCTTGGTCTTGGTGGCACCTTGAGCCAAATAAAAACCACATGTAAGTTTTGTTACAGTCTGTAACTAAATCTAAAGGTTAAAGAATTGTTAAAGTTGTCGCCTTTCTTGCTTCTGATTGGCTTGACCATTTGTTGATCATCAATTCCCTTGGACAAAGGACGTTGAGAAGAAAGGTTTTTCATTCCCTACAAAAACAGTTGGACATTGAATCTAAACATTGTTTTTGTGTTTGTTACAGCATTCATCTGACCATAGTCATGTGTGAAAATCGTTTATATATATTTTTATTACCATCTGCTCATAATCAGTGTAGGGCTGGGCGATATATCGATATTAAAAATATATTGATATATTTTTAAACGAGATATGAAATTTGACCATATCGCATATATCGATATAGGCTGCGTAGTTCAAACTGCGCTGTGAGCCTTGCTCCAGCAAACTGCTTAAACCCCGAGCTCTCAGCACTACTTCGCGCGCCCCTGGCCACGCCCCTCCTCTTTCAGGCACAGAGAGGGGAGGGGCTGGACTCTGGAGCAGACAATCCGCCAGCACTCTTCAACAAACATGGAGGAAGCAACAACATCTGCTGAGCATGCGGAGAAATTAGTTGGTAAACAAAAAAGTAGCGGCTCAGTAATATGGAGAGGGTTCGGATTCAAAGTTTCTGATGAGAAACAAAACCAGGTCATAGGTAGGCAGTGCCATAAAGAAGTTACAGCCAGGGGTGGAAGCACTACAAATCTTTTTCACCATCTAAAACAGTGGCACAAACTGCAGTATGAAGAGTGTGTGAAACTGCGCGCTGCCGAGGCCCCAGCTGCAAGCCAACCGCAACCCGCAAAAGCTCCAGCCCCGACACAAAGCTCCCTTCAAGCTTCATTTTTCCGCGGTGTACAGTTGTTGTGCCATATTTCGACTCCCCGGCAGATTCCGACTCCCCTCTTGCGTGAACGCGCATTCATCACGTGATTACACAGACTAAGCCAATGAGAGTTCACATAAAATGTTTACTCGTGAAAGTTTTAATTTTTATTTTGCTTATATGCTGCATAGATGTCAAATTTACTTGTAACACATTGTAAAACTATAAATATTGTTTAAAAAGTTTAAAAGAATGCAATCGCCTAAGTTGCTTACAGCATTGAATATTTTAATAATTTATGAATGTACAGCATTATACAAACTTTAGATTTTTATATTTTATTTGCGTATTCAAATATATTTATATTTTATTCCCATAAACAAGGGAACAGCTGAGTATTGTTTCATCCGGCCAGTTTAAATAAAACTACTTGTGAAATGTCATATTTGGGTTTGACTGTGACTAAACAATTGCTCTCACTTTTTGATAAAAATATCGGGATATATGTCGTATATCGATATTAATATCAACCTAAATATATCGGGATATGACTTTTGGTCCATATCGCCCAGCCCTAAATCAGTGTCAAAACTTACCGGTAATCAAATCTTTCTGGGTTTTCTCAAATTAAATTTGCAGGATTAAATATATTTACACATTGCAGAAGATAATCCATCTAAAGTGACTGTGGTTGGTGTTAGCATCATGCCGTAGATAAGCTAAATTTAGCAGAGGCTACCTCAAGTGATGTGAAACATGGCAACACCTAAATTCAGCTTCTATGCACTAGAGCAGGGGTGTCAATTTCATTTGAGCTAGCTCACCGCATGATGCACAATTTGAGCTTCTGGGGGCGGGACCAGACAAATCATGTAGAATAATCATTGATGGCCTTCATTGATTAATTCCTTAAATACATCCTATTATTCCTAATAATAGTTTGTATTTTTTTTCAGAAAAGAATCATATTCTGAAAACATATTGATGAACAAATAACACAACAAAAAATGTTTTGAACAGTCAAAATAAAAAGCAAAACTTAATGTATAATGTGCTTCAGAAGTCTGGAAAAACCCTTTACTTCATATTGAAACTTTTCACAACGAGCTCCCAGTTTAACTACAAAACTAAACAGTGGGTTAGATTTAATAACTCACTTGTAAGGAATTAAGCAATATTACAATGCAGTTTAAATAAACAATTCTACTGAATTTACTGATTTACTCTTTTGTTTTCCCACACAAAATCGGACTCTAATTCAAGACAAGAGTTGGCTTTAGCTTCGTACTTAGACTTCAGCCGCAGAAAGTTTCCACTTTTAAAAACGACAAACTTTCATCAGCACAACAGCGATGATATTGTTAGTTTTGCTCCAGCAAAACGAATCCTCGTTTTAGAGTCCGAGGTTTATAGAGATGGTCAACGTACAAGCTGCTCACTGCACCTATTCTTCTGCGAGAATAAATAGACTCGTCGTATTAACACACTGCTGCGAGGCGGAGACACGCAAGGCTAAATACTTGGTTAAAAACAATTTATCAGCAAAGCAATTCATTCACAATTTATTATTAAAAATGTAGCATTCATTAAAATTCCTTCCTCTCTCTATAGATATCTCTCTCTCTTGCTCTCTCTCCAAAAATCATCCAGCGGGCCTGATTGGATGAACTGCCAGGCCGGTTGTGGCCTGCAGGCCGTATGTTTGACACCCCTGCACTAGAGAAAAACTCCTATAACGTGTAAAATGCAATAACTAGTACTGTAACCATGCCTCTATGACAAGTACAATTAGCAGCTTTATCTCGCCTTACCACACAATTCAAGGTTGGCCACAAAATTTCCGAGTTACAATCCTTAAAATCAAGAGAAATGGGATTTAAAACCACCTGAAAAGGTCTTTGCTCATTCACTTACTTTACACATTGTTTTACTTGCTTAGCTTCAGAGTTGCCAACCAAGTCTAAACCATAACCACACCATATTGAAACATTTTGGAACTGAAATACTTTCAGGCCTGCTTTGGCCATACATAGAACAGAGCAGAGTTCTTCCAAGGAGAAACCAGCAGTACAACTAAAACCTCTCATCCTGGAGTAAAAATGCTTTTTTTAGAAATTGATTTTGGAGAAATATTGAATGCAATTACTGGGGGGAATCGTGACGCAGTGGGTAGAACTGTGGCATTCCAATTAGAAGGCGACCTGTGCAACTCCCGCATCTCACCCGAAGTGAGCTGGAGATAGGCACCGGCACACCTCCCGAAAGGGAATAGGTGGGTAAGGAAGATGAATGAATTAATTAAATGCAGTTAATTAGACCTCCCCCTTACCCTTCCCCAATCCCTTATCCACTCCCCCTTTCAGTCCAACGCCGTCTTGTCCGGACACAACTAATGTAAACTGACTCGTGGGAACCACAACTAATAAATATCGACATACATTCAATGCTCCAATCCAGAGGAGAAAACACCACCCAGGTGTTTTACTCCCCTGGAGAAAGTAAAACTGTCCAACTCAGCAAAGCATATACTCTCCCATGCAATGGCTTTTGAGCGGGACAGGACACGGTGAAAAAAAAAGACCTTCAAGAATAGAACAAATTGAAGCTTAGGATCCTTTTAAGAAAGGCTAATATTAAGTGGCATGCAACTCACTTGAAACAACCAAGATGAACGTCTCCTTTTCGACACCGTCTACATAGAAGGTGTATTTTCCACTGTGTTCCTCAACTAAATTTTTAATGGTGAGTTGTCCGGTTGTCTCATCAAGAGATGCAATATTCCTGAATTGTCCATGGAAAGTTACCGGTGGCTCATCTTTAGGATCCCACTCTGCAACTCTTGTTGTGTCTAAGCCGGCTATGTGTTTCCATATCATGCTCTGAGTAGCTTTAGCGAAATCCTTTGGAAGAAAAGAAACTTCCTGTCCCTCTTCCTTTTTAAATGGTTCACCTAAATAATAAAAAAATATTAGCATTCAATCTACCACTGAATTAAACACAACTTCATAACAGCTCAATGTAACCATAACTAACTTAGCATCAAATGTGAACAATGTGTGATAGAATATAATCCGATTTCAGGCACAAAACATATTCATGTTCATGAACACTAATGTGCCCTAGATCAAGGCCTTCAAAGATGGTTTCATTTCATATGACTTTTCATTTTCGTATGACTGATGGAGTGAAGTGAGCAAGGAGCATCTTGGGTGGTCATCTGACTCCTGGATGCACCTCTCACATGAGGTAACCACACACAGTGTAAGTAGGTCAGGCTTCTTTTTGTTTTTCTATGTTTCTCTTGTGGCTATCTTTGCTGTCGATCTATGTTTTCCATATGTCTCTGGTCTAGAGGCAACATGCATATAAGCTATATTATGCTTGTGAGAAAAATATATATATTAGTATTATATATGATAATTCTAAATAATGTTAACTTGTCTGGCTAAAAATACAACGTGCTAACCTGTAAGTGTGCGCAGTATAAGGATAATGGGACACACAAATGAGAGCGGAGCAGCGTGCTTGTGAAGTTAGGCAAATAATGATATTGTTTATCTGTTTTACAATTAAATAAATTGTCCATCATACTGTGTTTATACATGCTGCCTCAATAGTTGCTAAAATGAAAAATAAAAACATTTTTTGTACATTCGTACAAAACATATCACTTAAAAAATTGCTGCCGTTAACAAACTTAATAGTCAAACTGATTAAAAGGCCGGATTTATTTTTTGTAATTCATTATTAGCACTGGCAATAATAAAAGAGAGATGGGAATACGAAAGGATTCTATCTATGACTATACAAAAGCTATTTAATAGTTAGGTAGTTAAATACTTAAGATGTTTAATATTTAATAATAGTTATTGTGTGTGCGTGCGTGTTATGTGCATTAGATTAGATGACATAGTTTAATTCCAGTTGTTCATTTATTGATGTTTAAGTCGTAGATTGTAGATCCTTCAATTATTTTAATAATCAAGTAATAAATGTACCCTTCATTCTAAAATCGAGCTAAAATCTAAAGCTAATCATGATTTTGATTTAAATTGACAAGACATTCTCCCCCCCCATTCTTAATGTAATGCGCAGTTATATTTATAAAGTGTTTACAAATTTTTGATTGATTGTAGAGCTGAATCATAAACTCGATTTAAAATATTATGGTTATATTGTACAAATGCTAGACACAGTGCATTCTTGGATATGTATATAAGCTATTATTGCAAACTTTACAGAAAGGGACATAGTGAACATCAATAGAAGGCTGGAATCTTGTCTGTGCAAATGTCTGGGTTTAGGGAATAATATTAATTATATGAATATATTTGTGTTAATAAATGCATTTCATTTAATGTCACATTCCTGTCAAATCTTTGGTTGCATTTTTACTGGGGTTACAACCATAAATAAAGCTGTAAAATTAAAATAAAGAGATCTCTGACGCGTTTAATGTGTGTCTAATTTGATTAAAAGTGAAGGTTAAACAACCTTAGTGTCTGTGCATTTTACATATATAACAGACTATGTTAGTCATATAGAGTAATGTGATATCTTTAAAAATGACCACCATTATACTTTAAATGTACCATTTCTAAAATTTTAAACACACATTTCTTTTTTATGTTAGCATTTAGAAGCTAACCGCTAATGAACCAAACAATAGCGATTATTAAATCTGACATGAAAATATAACATACAACCACAAATATAATCGAATATAAAGTCTCTGAACTTATCAAAACATGTTTAGAATATAACGACACGACTTAAAGCGAATATTAGCTGATTAAAACACGAAAACTTGCAAATTCTAGCCGAAGTGAATATAGTTATCTTTACCATTGGCTTGTGAAATATCGATGCTGCTGCTGATAATGGTGATCAGCGAACAGACGAAACCTGGGAGATTTCTAGTCGATATTTTCATGCTAACTGCTAATTCAAGGCCTTCCACAGCCGAACGCACCCTTAAAACCGGCTTGAATTGGTTTAAAAACGAAACCGAAACTTGGAGAACAGAACAATCTGGCGCCATCTGGTGGATAAGATTTTGCACAAATAAATCGACGAAGGCTGAAGGGTGAAAAAGACGGTAATTTAGATCATAGTTGTCTCTGAAGTTAGTGAGAACTGAATAACAATAAAAACGTAATGATAGCAATACAGGTTTCAATGTAAGAAATATAGAAGGTTCCTTACTAATTAATTGAATAATCGTCACATCACTAGCCTAAAAATGCATTGTGCCACCAACATCAACAGGATCTACCCTGAGTGCTCTGTTCAAGCATCCTTACAAAAAATGTTGGGTGGAAATTAAATTCCATATGAGAATCTTCATCTCACTTCAGGCAAGAGCTAGGCAGGGGTACACCCTGGACAGGTCACCAGACCACACCATTACTTCGTGACTTGACTCGACAACATGCCAAAAGACTTGGACTTGAGCCCCAACGACCTAAGACTTGACTCTGAAAGACTTTAATAATAATATATTCACATTTCGCTCTGTGTGCTTGGTCCACATAGCTGGCAAAGTCAGACCTGTTCCCAGTGTATGCTTGCAACCAGCAGAGCTACCCTTTGTCACCAGTTCAGTTAATAATTTTTATAGACAGGACTTCCAGGTAAAATTTGGGGGCCGCATGAGTTCGTCTATGCTTTTTACAGATGATGTTGTCATGCTGGCTTCTATAGACCATGACCTCCAGTGTTCACTTGGGCTGTTTGCAGCCCAATACGAAATGGCTGGGTTGAGAATTTGCACCTCCAAATTGGAGGCCATGGTTCCTAGTTGGAAAAAGGTGAAATGCTCCCTCCGAGTCTGTGAAGTGGGGTCTTGTTCACGGGTAAGCGGAACGAGAGAATGAAAGACGGATTGGTGCAGAAGTAGTGACTTGGTCCCACCTCTGTTTATAAATTATATTTAGAGCAGTTTTGGACTTCTTTGTCGATCTCTGGTACTGCTTATGTAACCGGTGGATCTGCTTTGTGTCTGTTAAACGTAGCCAAATGTATCGCAACCAGCTGATCAGCTGAGAATTAACTTCTTATGCGACCCTAAACCTTTTGGCAACATCTTTAACCCAACAAACCTAAAAACCAAACAAATAATTGTAGAAGAGTAGGCTCTAGTTTAGAAGTTTTTTTATTTATGAAGAAAAAGCTTTTGGAAGCCAATGATAAAGGTTACTGAATTTAAACAATGAATAATGAATAAAAGTCAAAACATCAGTTGAGTGATCTTTAGTATTTATTCATAATGAAAACTTTCACAGATTATCATGGAAAGATTCCTAATGCACAATCATTCCAAGTGCAACACTTTTAAAACAACCTCCAGATTACTCTGGATGATCTCCAATTCAATCCTAAAATAAGAGCAAACAAGTGTTAAAGAAACAATAAGAGCTACTCCCATGTTTTTAATCAGACAGGGCACCATTAAACTCTCGATCAGAGTTTTCAGATCCTAGTGACCAGATTAAAAGCATCAGAAAAATATAACTGCAAGCAGTAATGCGGGGCCAAGCCTCCAGTAGGCAAATCGTGAGCAGAAGTACCATCAAAATGTAAACCAAAGACATATGAAATCACCACAAGGCATGGTAGCATAAAAAACAAGTTGAATTGAGCGCTATTTAAAATTTTATGAATTTTGACCATTAGGTGGCGCTCTTAGTAACTTTTGTTTTCGGGTCAGCCTTTGGTACTGATGACTCACAACAAATTTGGCGTCAATATGGCAAATGGTTGCAGAGATACAACTTCGGAAACCACTTGACCCGACGGCATCACAATCGTCATGGCTCTTATCGAAAACAGTAAAAGCAATCAACAGGCTACGAACAACTTTTTGCCAGCAAGGTCTAAGAATGTTCCGATTCAAATTGGGTGAGAATCTGACAAACGGTCTGGGTGGAGTTAGAAAAAGTAAGGTTTTCAGCCAATTCAACATGGCAGACAGGAAGTTCAATCAATTATGGTAAATTTTATAGCTTTGTTCTCAGCTCGACCTAAGGAACAAAACTGAATGAGATTTTTGACAATAGGCTAAAGCTAGCAAAAGTTATTAGCATTTTTCTAAAATCGTTTATATCTTTTGACCACAAGGTGGCGCTGACAAAAAATTTGTTGAGTCCCTTCAGGGCATGGTGTCAAACTTGCACAACAACTTTCAGAATTTTAAAGTAAAGCATGTTTGAAATACAGCATTTTTTGGCATAATTCAAAATGGCCGACGCCCAAAATAGCTAAAACAGGAAAAATATACATGGTTCGACTCAGCTTGATGCTCCGAACGCGCTGATACCAATTTCATAATTTTTGGACAAACGGTTTGGGAAATACAGGCCGAATTGCCAATTTTTTTTATATCTCCGGACCACTAGGGGGCAGAGCGACGAAACACTGCAGGCATCCTCAGATCTTAGGTGTAACAACATAAACAAAGTTTGGTGTACATAGGCTAAAGCGTTGCGAAGTTATAGCCTTACAATCATTTTTGCAAGTTTTGCGTAAGGATCATTTGCGAAAAAAATCGATAACAGTTTGACGATTCAAAAATCCAAGAAATAAATTTTGTTTGGCATAGTCAGTAGATGATACGGAGCGAATTTCGTGAAGTTTGGAGAAACGGCCTAGGAGTAGTTAGAAAAAGTGGGTTTTACATAAAAATCAAAATGGCTGAAAAATTTGCATGGCGGAAAATGACGTCATAGGGTCAGATCGATTCATCTGAATTTTGTTTATTCGACTTACGGTTCAAAAGTTGGCGCTAGACGGTTTGGTTTGGAGACTTCAATTTTGGTCGGATTGTAGGTCAGAGGCTTGCCAGTCAGTGGGCCAAATTTCATAACTTTCTCGCAAACGGTTCATACGGCTCCCATTGACTTCATTACAGAAGAAGAAGAAGGAGGAATAATAATAATAGGAAGAAACGGAACAAACACAATAGGTGCCTTCGCAGCTTTGCTGCTTGGCCCCTAAAAACCCCCATCAGAAATAAATCTGTGAATCAACAGAAATACATACATGGAAAGAGCTGGCAGCAGAAATAAGCCGACCACAGAGAATCTAAAATTAACAGCCACTTGTACAAGTTCACAGTTCCGTGTAAATGTGTCCCACGCGAGCGAACGGGTGACATCTTTTCTTTCAAAAAGCCCCTAGTATAGATTTTTTCTGAACAATCCTTCCTGTGGTGTGTAACATGGCTCCAGGTCAAACAACACATCCAGTTTGAGTTTTAAACGTAAAAAAAGTGCTCAATGTTTCTAGTCATTCACTGAATCTTTAGCTGTTCCACAAAGACATACATACGAGTGTTGGGCAAGTTACTTAAGAAATGTAATTAAATGACTGATTACTCCCTTTAAAAGTAATCAAAGTACTCTTTTGATTCCTCCATTTGTCAAGTGATTAGTTATTTTTTAAATAATAAAAGTCATTCACTTTATTTTGCTTGTGCTACAGCTCTCCCACTGCATCTCTCGAATAAGGGTTGCTGCGTGATGATTTATTATAAATAAATGTAGATTGTGATAAAACAGTGCTTGCACATAATGACATTTGTTTACAATTCTTCCCTCATCTTTGGAGTATTACAACAGGTTTACAAGCAACTCTGTAACACGACAGTAACACATTTTCACTTAGACAGTAGCTGTAATCTAATTACCAATTTAAAAAAATCTAACGCATTTAATTACTGAGTTTTTCAAAAAGTACCGTAATCTAATTACAGTAACTAATAGCTAAGTAAAGCGTTACTGCCCAACACCACATATGGACATCTCAGGAAAAGTTCGAGTAGCATTCTTTCTCTCAGAGGAGTCATTGACGGATAAGGGATTTTTCATTATAACCTTCTTTTAAAATCACTGTAATTTTGAGGAACTGTCGAAGAGTGGAAGAGTGATTGGCATTCCATCTCCATGACTAATGCTAAAAACTAAAAGTCCAATGTTGTAGAAAAAATATACTTTCTTAATTGATAATGAACACTGAAGACCGTTTGAGTTAGAACACAGCAAAGGCGGCTATTTATTTATCAAGATAAGCAGTCTCAACGCATTTCCTACACACGTGACTCTAACGTGGAAGAAGAACGTGGTTTAACGCATATTAAAAGCCTATTAAAAATATAAACGAACGCCAGAAGAGAAAAGAGGAAAAATAAATAAAAGAAATATAAAAGAAGAGAAAGAGAGAGAAAGAAAGAAAAAGAGAGACTCCTGAGGGAGTCACACACATGCTCCTCACATGGTGGGTAAGAGAGAGAGAGAGACAAAGAGAGGCGCATGTGCTTTTCTAACTTCCTCCTGCTCAAGGGCGGGACTAAGTATGACGTATGCTCTAAAAAGTTTCTCAAATTACATTTCTCAATATAACCACTAGATGGAGACATTACATAGGAAAATTTCTATCACACCAATCACAACAAACTAGGCGGATCTTCAACCAATAGAGAACCATGGAGGAACGGCAAAAATAAATGTGTATCATCAGACAAGAAAAGTGCTCTTAGAACTTTCAAACATCAACCTGTTAGTCAAGACAAACCACAATGTGAGCTTTTGAACACATACTAGGGGCACGTATTTATAACAGCACAGAAGTAATACCACACAACGAAGGTGCTCAGTAAGTTTTATTACATTCAAAACAGTGTTTGGAGTGAAGAACACCACACAAACTGAGCCCCAGGCCTATCAAGATCCACAGCTTTATTTTGTGACAAAAAAGATTTGTAAAAGTATGCAATATAAATGCAAAACAGGCGTCATATAGAAGTAGATATGCAGTCGAGTGATGCGCGGGTCATCTCGTAACCCGGGGGTCCGGTAAAGAAACAGTCACTTTTGTTTGCGGGGCGGAGCCAAATTAAATTTGAGTATAGTCTAGTGTGTGCATATTTCTCCTAAATTGGATAGGAATATATGAAGAGGAATATCTAAAGTCTAGGTATACACACATTTTTAGAAATAGGAATACTCCTAAAAGCCAAAGGGTTTAAATAATGGTTTGACTGATCCACCAGTAGCATGCCGTATCAACCTGAATTCTGATGGCATTAATAATGAACCACCTTTCCCTGGTATTTGAAATAAATGGCTGCATACAAGAAGATAGCTCAGGCTAATTTTGTTATAGAAAATATCGATAAGGCCAGTGTTATTTATGATGTTACTTAAATAAAGGTTAATTTTTAAGCAGGAAAAACACAACAACTTGCCAACAGTGCAAACTCAGAAAATGTAGACTGAATTGAATATTATGAGTAAATTCTAGAAAACGTGGTCCCGTAATGAATGACCGTCTTTGTAATGATGCAGAAATAAACAGCTTTACAATTGAAAAAAAAAGCTCTCAAACCCACACGTCCACTTACAAACTGTTTAAATGAACAGCCTCATCCTGCAAGCGATTCAAGACAACATCCCAAAACCCCTTCGGGCTTTTTCACAGACGGTGCGTCTCTAGTGAGCACAATATGCATAAAAGAACATTACAAGCAAGAAAACAGTAACAATGGAAATAAAAATATCAAAAGCTATGCTAAGAGTAAGCATTTCAAAGAACACCCAGCTTGAACTAAGTTTTAGTTGAGGGCATTATTTAAATAAATAAGTGTCTTCAACATTCTGCTGGATCTGGGGAGCCTTCTTCATTCATTCAGTGTCTGTGAAAACATAACGACAGTCTTAGCAAACATGCAGACACATGTAGACTAGAACTTTGCTTATATACAAAGAGGGTAATGTACGTATACACAAAACATGCACATGTTTCAATCTGCACATGCACAGGTTGCCATGTTGATTGAATTTCTACATTCCAATCCATGTGAAAATTAAAGCACATACATTTATTTTGTCATATATCGCTCAGGCCCAGCACATTCCCATGTTTATGTCACGTTTGTGAGTATTTCTTAACATGAGAATTATAGCAGGTTTTTTTGTGAATGCACGAGGCCCCATGTGATCACATTTTTTCATACTACCGTCTAATCCAGCCCGCGGCATCATTTTGGAAAGAGTTCACTGTAATAAGTATTACAAATGCAGCATTTTAAGAAACACTATTCTACCAATAAATTATTAAGTATTTTGCCTCACATCGCAGTAGTCTGTTAATGTGATGGGTATATTTTGTCTCACTAAATAATTTGCACAACACATGAGATTGTTTTTTGTTTTGTGCAGAAAAAAAAGACTTCTGTTTCCCCATAAAATGATGATGTTGAAGGAACTGCAGTGGGCAAAACGGTAGCAATATAATCTCTATAGTACTGCTAAAAGCTTGTCCTTTTTAAAGTAGAAACTGAGGCAAAAGCTAAAGCTAATCACAGTCTCTTTGAGCTTTACAAAAAGAAAACCGTAAATCAGCATATTTCTCATGAAGTATAAATATATAATCGATAACTTTAAAAATCAAGAGAGCTTACCTTTCCTCTTTGCTTCAGTAAACCCGCCTTCTTTGCTTCCTGCATCAAATGAAATAAGAGAAATTACATGCTAGTCAAACAACAATAAGATTCAACTAATGATGATGACAATAACTTGGTATAATAAAAATGTCTTCGGAAAACATGTTACATGAACAGTATCAAAATTAGACATGCACAAATGCACAGTCCAAAACTGGAATGTGCAGGTTTACCAGGTGATTGACAGGTGGCACTCATTGTCTATACTGGCCGTGACCGGCTCCATTTGAAGCAGAGCTGCACAATTATTCATTAAAAGATTGCAATCTCGATTAAACTCCCCACACGAGCTTACTCCAGCATTAATGCAGCATTCAAGGAATGATGAGTGCAAAACGTGTTTTTACACATAGCGCAGTTTAAAGTAGATGCCGTTGTATGCCACTTAAATGTAACAGATTTCATTTTAAATATAAAAAGCGCTGTACATTTTCTGACACTGCAGAATTCAGCTTTGTTGGGGTTTGGATTCATAGTTGTACATTTTGGTACAAATTGTGTGGTGTGGAAACACCGGATATTAAGTGTGGGATTACCGCTGCATTGTGTTTTTTTTTATTATTATTATTATTATTATTATTATTATTATTATTCATGAAAAGCATTACATGATATTTTTAAATATGCTATTAATTTCCAGTGTTTTTATCTAGTTCTTTCATATTTAAATATAACAGCTGGTGCGAAAGAGAAAAAATTGATGGTTTTAAAACCTACCGCGGAGTTTTTTGTAAAGACAAATTGAACCACAGATAAGAAGGATGAAGCAAAATACAATCAAAGCAATATACCATCCGTTGAGTTGAGGCTTTTCTGGAGAAACAAAGGAAAGAGTTAATATTAGAACACAGGATATTTTTATTCTGTCACTGTTTCATTGCTTTTAAACCTTTAATTTAGAATAATCGTCAAAAAAAATAAATTTGGAAGTAGAAGGGATTTCAGACTACCTTGCATAGCAATAAAAATTATACCCAACTAATTAACCATTAACCTTTCTTCAAATATATGAAAATATGAAACGTTTATCAAACATTATATTGTTGCTTCCAAGCATAAACAAAACATCAGTATATTTACCTATTTTTTTTTAAAATCTGCATTGTATGTCTTATTAAAGTTTATTTCGCAATTAAAATATGTAATCCCCAAATACATTATAACAAACACAACATTTAAATATCATTAAAAGCAACGTTAAGTCAAAATAATATAAAACAATCTTTCAATGTATTCTAAACTACAGTGGTACATCGAGATCCGAAATTAATCCGTTCCAGGGTGGCTTTCGTATCACAAACATTTCATAACATTTCATTCATTAAAACACATTTAAAGTGTTTTAAAGCGTATCAGCGCCTTTTTGCATTGTCTGCAAAGGGAGGATAGAGCGCCAGGACCCGGAAGTGCAGAACGACGTCAGACTTAACAAGCGGATAAAAGAGCAGAAATGTTGGTGTTTTCGTATCTTGGAATTTTTTCATATCTCAAAGCAAAATATTTCGCGCGAGACCTTGTGTATCTCGAACATTTCGTAACTCGAAGCATTCGTATCTCGAGATACCACTGTATTAACTATTTACATTTACAAATCATTTGTACAGAAGTTAAACTATTTAGAACGTAAAGTAATCCGTTCCAGGGTGACGTTCGTATCTCGAAGCAAGTTTTACTTGTAAAACGCCGAATCCGTGCAACGGCTCTCAGAGACAACAGTAAAAGTAGATGAAAAAAATGGAAAACCAGAAAAAAAATCAAGTAACGTTTCTTCAATCCTTAAATCTGCACATTGTTAATGTAATAAATGATAATAAAACAAAATAAAACACATGCAAAATACGTAATATGTTCACAAATGTGAAACCTTACCTTGAGTGAAGCGATGAGTCGGAGGAGGTGGAACAGATGAAAGTTAGCTTTCTCGAGATATTTCACGAATTACTAACACAAACACGGTTTCAGGGACGAGCGCAGACAGATGGAGAGACGCTTCTGAGAGAAAGTCACAGAGTTTCTCTTACTTGCGCTACAGAACAGCACTTTCCACGTTATAAATGTTATTATCTTGACTAACATTTGTTATAGGACATTATTGGTAAACCATGTTTCGCTGTGTTGTTGAAGTGTTTTGAAGCGTATCAGACCCTTTTTGCACTGGGAGATAGGAGCACAAGAACCCGGAAGCGCTACGTGACGTCATACAAACAAGTGGAAAATACAGCAGAAAAGCTTGTAGTTGTTAGTATCTCAAATTTTTCTTTGCATCTCGAAGCAAAAAAATCCTGTGAGACATTTCGTTTCTCGGGGTACCACTGTATTTGAAGATTTATAAGCTATTTAGTTCACATCATAGGGAGAGCAAAAACTACCAATTTTTTTTTTTTTGTCTTGCGAAGCTAGAGGATCCAAACAAAAGTATTTCATAATGAATGCCTTACTGTAAAGATAAATTTTACTGTAAAAGTAGAGCAACAGTCTTCAGAAGAGGTATGGATACCCTCCACTCTTCAAAAAAGATAATAATAACAATAATGGGAAGACAGAGAGCAAACACAGTGGGGGGAAGGGTTGCGATCTACTAGGGCTGGGTAAAAAAATATATATATATATTGATTCTCCATTTTGTGTGCTTCACGTAAGAGGATATGAATATTCACCTCTCACTTAAAGTAAACAACTGTTCAAATCCTATTATTAATGTAGATGTGTATTTCAGTAATAAACTTAAGAATTTCAGTTACCAGCATTTTATCAAAATATAAATCCCATGTCTGCAAAACTAACATTTTAAATGAAATATTGATAGCTAATCGATATTCAAATCGAATTGAAACTATAAATAAGAATCAATTGGTCAAATTGGTCACAATACCCCGCCCTAAAATCTACAGAGCGACCAAAAATCAAGCAAAGGAAGAGCACAAATCAAGACAGTGTGCTGCAAATATCAAACACACGCACAATACCAAACACACGTACGCACACACACACCCACACACAATGGCCAGGAGAAACGCCTGTGACTGAGGGTGTATTTGTGTGCATGTCTAATGATGCATTAAAATGTTTAAATTCTCTGAAATGTAAGTGGCATTGGAAAAACATCGGCTAAATGCGTATCAGCTCCTGCTTTCCCTGGGAATTGAAAACAAAAAAATTTAAATTTCTAGCATATTGAGCCATGGGAATGCCATGTTAGTTCTAAGTCTTGTTAGAATATGACAAAGCTTTCATTTCTATGCTTTTAAAAAACTTTTTGTAAATACCATTTTTTTCTCAACACGTATCCACAAGTGACCAAATGCAAGTCAGCATGGCAAACTAATCATAACATTGAGATGTGTGCAGTGATTGTGAACTTACCCGAAACCTCCAAACTGAACTCGCCTTTAGTTTCACCGTTTAACTCAAATTTGTATTGTCCACTGTGCTCCTTAGTTAAACTTTCAATGGTGAGTTTCCCAGTTTTCGTATCAATTGATGTGATCTTTTTGAATCTTGGATTCGGAATGTTAAGAGATTGATCTCTAGAATCCCACTTAATCGCTTTTATCTTATTTGAAGATTTGTCTACATGTGTCCATTCCATGGTGGTGATGCTTACAGTAAATTCTGCTGGAGTAAACTCAACCGTATCGCCCTCGGTTTTCTCAGTTTTGCCTGAATGAGAAAACACAAAAAATGTTTGTCAACATTTAATTCACAACTTTAGTTATTCAAATCTTACAACATCAAAATGTGCCTAAATTTACATGTTAATTTTAACAGGTCATTATCATCTGATTCCTGGTAACAATCACAGAGTTCAGCAGGTGCCTATCCACAGCTCACAACGGCTGAAAGGTAGGTCACATTCTGGACAAACAAAAATAAATAAATAAAGGGGACTCATGGGGCAAAACTTGAGCGTCTGGGGGTGGACCAGTCAAATCATATAGAACAATAAATTAATTACCTTAATTGATTGATGCAGCTATATATCTTATAATTCAATGTTTTATTTTAATATTTTTTTTTTTTTTTTTTGTAAAAAGCCAGATTCTGAAAGTTTATATCTTGATTAACAATAACTACCACAAAACATGCTTTGAAATGTTACCATTTTACTTTAGAGTTCAGGAAAAAAAACACTTTAAAGTTCAGGAAAAAAAACGTCACTTCATATTGAAACAATGGGGAAACCAATGTCTGGCCCGTCAAACACAGTTAATGCCTCTACACACTGATCTGAATTTTCATACCAGAACGCACCTCAATCAAAACCACAAGCAAACAAATATGTGCCAACGAAGATGTCTGGGAAGATCTGTGCGAATCTCAATTCGGATTGGAGTTTAGTAGTTATGTTAAACTCAGAGTAAAATAGAATGATAGACAAAGAATGCTTCTCAATTTTCTTTAAGATTCGAGCAGGGCAAAAGAAAGTGAGAGGGTATTCAATACCCCCAAGGACATCCAATACATATATACTACTGGTCCAACAATATATCACATTAATTTATATTAATAAATTACAATAATACATTCTAAACGGTACATTACATTAAAAGGTAAACATTTTAATTATTCTTGGAACACCCTCCCCATATATTAATGATAATCATTCCACCAACCCGATGTCCGGGTGGCATCTCACATTGATTTGAGATTGGATGTAATCCCTCATTGGACTCCAATGGCCAATATTTTGAATCATCTTCATTGTTCCTAGTCATTCTCTTAAAATGCTGTAATCTATGAGACAATGGAAAATGCATTTGTAACCCCTTTGTTTCTATACCCAGTCCTGTGAGTTTTGAATAACTAGGAAAACTGGTTGAATTCAAAACATTACAAATCTACAGCCTAATGAGGTAAACAAACCGCGCGAGGCTGAATGGGAATTCGTATTTGGTTTCCAAACAACAAGGTGTACGTTAATAAATATATGTAAGGACACCCGAGTCCAATAATCTAGTCGCTCAGAATAAATCTTGCATTGTAGCGTTACGTTAACTGTGCATTTTCAACGCGTTTTAAAACGTTACAAGCACCAATCGCAATATTTAACGATAGCATCGAGGCTAAAAACAACTAACGTCCTTCTAAGGCGTGCTCGTAGCTACAAACAAAACTACATGACTTGATACGTGCCGTCGCAAATATATGTATACATATATAAACATACAATCATCGCACTTAAAACAAATTTTTAAAACGAACATAGACAACGATGACAATAAAACTACGACATAATCAATAAAACGCGTGCACGATAACGTTAACGTCACCTGAGACCGGCGCTATTACGATAAATAGAGCCGAGATGAAAGCCTGGTATTTCAGAACAAATGTTTTCATGATGAACGCAGTTTTCTGAGCTGTTTCTGTTTCTTCTTCTGATGTTTTATGGCGGCTTGCGTGCGTCTCTTCTTTTAGTGCATTACCGCCACCAACTGAGATTTTGGTGTCACAAAAATGTATATTTACATTAACTATTTCCTATACTTTAAATGTAACGATAATTTGTTTCGTTACGGTCTACTTTATATTAACTAGTTCCTATATTGTATTTATTATTGATGTATCACTTTATTACCTAATTTAACAATTTTATTATATCAATTGTAATATTAATTAATTTATTTACTACCTTACATTATATTTATATTAACTAGAATTTCTGTGTGATATTATTTATTTATTTTTTTTATCATCTAAAATATTTATTATCATTATCTGTTTCTTTCCTCCTTCCCATGATTTCCTTAACTCAACAGCTTTTTTTTACTACTTCCCAGTTTCTTCCTGTCATTGGCAGAATTTTTTCTAATTCTATTCCAAGTTGTTTGATCAAACATGCAAATTGTAAACCCTCACTCGGGCCCGTGCGCAGACGCTTTGTGCGGCTTGATCTGTGCTAGTTTATAAAAGCTGGATTCAAAACAAAAGTGATGTTTAAGCTTCACTGTTTGTCTCCTGTGGCTGTGGATTTATCTCTAGTAGGCCTTACCCAGTGTGGGCTAAGATGAATAAATGAACACATTTGGTACTATTTCAATCACATTTTATTATTCAAAGATATGAATAGTCATATCACTACATCTGGTCAAAGTCAATGGTGGTTGACAAGTTTTTATTTCTCTATATAAAGTGTTAAAATGGTCGGAGGGTTTTTATTTTTTTTCTCACTGTCCTTGAGAAGGTGTTCTGACATTTATTCCCTAAATTTCTCTCATTAAGTTTTTAGAAAGCTTTCCTTCTTAACATGTTGATTATCTGCTTCTTCAATGCCAATTTTGCACCCCTGCTTTGAAATTTTCTTTCATATATTGTATGGAATTCCACTTTTTTTGGAAACATGTTTTTAAACGTATTTTCATTTGTTTTCAACATAAGCCTTCTTCATGTTTATGTCAAAGTGGGGTGTGTGTCTGTATTGCACAGGATACATATGTGGTAACACCAACGAGGGTCTGAGGTCATGGTTTTGTGAACTGATCATTTAAAACAGTATGACATTCAATCGAACTCGTGGTTTTATCGCATCCATAAATAAAAAAGCGTAACAGGGTGAACTCTCACTGGTAGGGGTGGGCGATATCTCGATATTTAAAATATATCGAGATATTTTTTTAACTCGATATGAATTCTGGCATATCGTATATATCGATATAATGTCTATTTTTAATTTTCGCCACTTTTCTTGTTTGCTTTCTCTGTGCTGTGCTCGTCCGCGCCTCCTTGCTTTTGTTCCCCCTCCCCTTGCCTGTCGTCTCAATCAACATGGCGGCGCCCGCAACCAGCCCGGAGGTTACAGAACTTGTTGCAAAAAAGAACAGCTGGCTCCATTATATGGAAATACTTTGGGTTTTAAGTCGTCAGACGAACAACAGACAGATGTCTACTGCCGTGAATGCCGTGAAAGTTTCTGCCAACCAAAGCTCAACTAATCTCCACAATTCTATAACGCGGAGTGTAGAATATGAAAGACAGAGCGCAAGGTGGTGTAGCATCACAGAGTTCATGGCATTTCGCAAAGCGGTGGACATGGCACCCATATCCGTCGTTGAACAACGTGGCTTTAAACGTATGCTAAAAACACTTGATCCCAGTCAGATACAGTTTACCTAGTCGTCATTACTTTTCGAGACAGGAACTCCCGCGACTGTACACTACAGAGAGAGCGCGGCTTGCTGCTGAATTGGAAAAGGTTACTTACAACAGAGGTCCTGCAAAGATGAGCTTGAGTTGTTTTATTTTTGAATGAAAAGAAGGCAATGTGTATTATTTTACAGTTAAATTATTATTTATGTTATCAGGGATTTTGTTTATATCCTAAATGTTACAGGAGCACTTTGTCCCTTCGCACTGCCTGTTTTTTAGTTGTTTTATTTTTGAATGAAAAGGCAATATGTATTTCTTCATTGTTTAATAATATGTATACAAGGATTCCTGAATGAAAATTTGCAGAAGCACCTCTGAGCTTCAATAAAAAACGACTTTGAAATTTGTATTATTTGTTTTTGCAGTATTTTTTTTTTTTGGGGGGGGGGGTTAAATCCTGTCGATATCGAGATATATCGTATATCGAGATATAGCAAAATATATCGAGATATATTTTTTGCTTCATATCGCCCAGCCCTACTCACTGGTATTACTATTTTCTGAATTCGTAGCAATTCATTCGAAGGGGTGCAGAGAAAATTAAAAATAGAACAGCTAATACTGTAAGATTTAAAAAAAAAACTGGAATTAAGTTGTAAGCAACATTTTTATTTTGTTAATGATTTATTTCATATGGTAAAGTAAGTTGTCTAAATGAAACTTGCAAATAAAATCTGCATTAATGTCATTTTTGTGCCTAGTTAAAGACTCTTTCTGTTATTAACGGAATTGATAACTTGTCTCACCACAGCAATTATTTACAGTCATAAAAGTGCTCTTAAACGTAATCAGAAGTCAGAAAGTCAAGAGTATTCAGGGTTCATGAGTAGGATTGCATACCAAAACTTGGCATGGGTATGTATTCAGGGACAATGTATACAATTGTAACCGGACTGAAATAAAATGATGAATTTGATTGTGGCATCTGTTAAGAAAGCGTACCCACTGAGAAACCAACATTCGAGAACTCAAACCATCACAATGATAAAACAACTAATAGAGCTTAATCAGACACTCAAAAACATTAAAACGTGTTTTGAAGAGTATGTGTGTCTGTGTTTTGAAAATACAGATTTAAATGGATTTTGAATAAAGTGTGTCAGGAGAAGATATCAGGGCTTACCACCCGTTAAGCTCATTAACACTCCCCAAGATAGACCTAATCAACCTCTGACATTGTTCAAGTAACCTGCACCAGTTACGTCTCATTCTGTTAGTTCAGAATTCTTCCCACATTCTGCAGGGGTCACATTCAAAACAAAAGATTTCAGCAAATCCGTTGTTATTTTGTGGAAACTCATATCAATACGTATCAGTCAATATGTGGTTATCAAAGGTGTAGCTTCATACATTCTATGCCACCAGTCTGATAAAGCAATGCATTTAATGTCATATTAACTGTCCATTTAAAACATAGAAAGTCTTACATTGTTTTCTTTTTGTCTTTATTTGATAGCCATGATTATTTATTTTGGCGCTGGCTCTGGGAATTTTTCACGTACTACCAGTGTTGGAGTAGGTTATCTTCTGGTGCCCCCTGACAGGGAGGGGCACATATTTGGGTAGGAAAAATAATATTAGGGCGAGAGAAAAGATTATATTTCAAATTTGTGTTCCCTCGGAATCTTTTGTTCCTCCCATCCTAATATTTGCCCCTACCATCAGGGCCCTTTAGGGGCTTCGTAGATTCCATATTCTACATATAAGGAAGAGTGGTTGAAATACGATGAATTAAAATTTTTAAAATTCGTCTAATCAAAAGCCATTCATTGTGTATTGACACGATTTAAAGCGAAAACAAATGACTACGGAAGAAAATCTGTAAAGTCAACGAAAAACGTGTTCTTTACATTACCTGCAACCGGTGATACGGTGAAGAGCATGACGCTGACGAAGACTGTTGAGAAGCTTACAAAAGCCATTTTCACGCTTGGTGAACTGCAATTCGGTGGTTAATTCTGTTGTTTAGAGATACGCGCCTAAACTACGGGCCTAGAAGGGTGTGGTAAATACCAGGAAATTTCAAAAACGAAACTAATGTAGAGAGCTAATGTTCAGAGCTTATTGGCGCCATCTTGTGGCTGATCCGGTTAAAATATAGCAACGGTTTTGGCAGTCAGTAGCTTTTCACATATTCACGCTGCGCCAAAGCCGTCTCATTTCGCCAAAACTCGAAGGGTCCTTAAAATACGTTCTACTTTCCAAAAATAAGTCCAAAAAAAAGAACGAAAAAAAGAAATACATTACTCACAATGCCTTTGGACGTAGCCAATACTTTAGCGGTGTGTTAGCGGAGAATTCACTGTAAATATGTTTATACTGTATATGATAGTATAAGCATTGTCTTAGGAGTAGTAATAGGTTTATTAATTTCATTATATTTTTTTAGACTTATTTTCATTAGTTTTTTTTTTTATTAGAATCAACACAAAACTAGCTGTGTCCCAATTCAGGTTCTAAACGCCTTTTAAAGAGTCTTCCTACGGAGCCCCTAAACGGTCATGGCGGTTGGAGAAAAAAAAAACGATGGTAGGGAAAAAATAGTGCCTTTTTGCGCTCCCTTAAATATATACCAGAAGTGTGCATAGTGCTGTACACAAATAAAATTTTGCTGTTTTTAAGTATAAATATAAGTATAAACGAACTGTAATCGCCAAAGGCAAGATGGTTACAAGCAGTGATTATTTGAATAATTCACAAGTGTACAGCATTGTACAAACTTTAGATAATTATATTTTAGTTGCGTTACACTGTATATTCAGTAGGATAATTCATGTTTTATTGTAAAAATAATTAACTGTTTTGCAAATAGTCCTGCAGTAACCTGGCGACCTGACCTTTCCCCCGAGACATTTCTTACCTCGAACATTTCGGAACTTGAAGCATTCGTATCTCGGGGTACCACTGTAGTATGGAGCCCCTATAGGGTCATGGCTCCGTAGCTTACAGCAGTATTATTTTAATAATTCATGAATCTACAGTATTGTACAAACTTTAGATTATTATTATTTTTTTCAGTTTCTTTAGACTGTATTTGTACAACGGAGTCTTTAGAGGGTTAACGCGGTAGGACAAATTACTCTTAAGGGGCTATATGTTTTTTTTCACCCAGCCTTATTTTTTCCAACCCTGATTTTTTTTTCCTACCATCATTTTTTTCTCCAACCACCATGACCCTTTAGGTTTAGGGGCTCTGTACTAAGCAAACTGCCAAAAACAACAGAAGAAGAAAATAGACGCCGTTTACCAAGGATTACTGTTGCCTCTGTGGATTCTCCCTTTTATTACCTGGATTTGGACAAAGCTGGTGTGGCTCTTTATCTGAGAAGGCTCACAAATCTTTGTGACAGGTTTTTATTTATTTATTTTTTATTGTTATTATTAATGGTTTTTCCAAGTAGTCTTTTTTTAATTGAATCAAAATGTTATACATTTTACAGTGGAAAAAAGTAATAATAACAAGGATAATAAAAACAATAACAGCCAGGGGGAGGCAAAATTGGAGAATCACTACAAAAAAGAAAAACAGAAATGCACCAACATCAGCACAACATTTCAATAATAGTACTATATGGAAATTTCAAAGAAAAACGTCATGGTTTTCTCTGCTTTTTGTATTTTCAGTTGGTGAAAAATATTGTTTCAACTCTAAACTGAAGACCTTAAAATGTGTTTTATTACCATTAATATTTACACCTGTGAATGTGGTATTTAGCTGGGAGAAATAACAGATTAATCAAGTAGACTGCTTCCTTTTTTTCTCGAGATGTATTTTCATTCATGTTCCTGCCCGCAAATTCCCTTTCAGGCTCTTGAGCACATCTCCGGTGCACATCAGGCAAGTGGCGGGCTCCACTCTGGACAGGTCGCCAGTCCATCGCAGGGCAACACACACATATTCACTCACAAAGGGAAGTGGGAATTTAGATTAACCATGTGCATTCAATTAACCTAATGCATGTTTTTGGCATTGTGAGGGATCCGGAGGAAACATGCAAACTCCTTCCAGGAAGGTCACCAGCGAGCCTCAAACCGACAACCTTCTAACTGGAGAGCCACAGCGCTATCAAATGCGCCACTGTGCCATACCGAGGTGTACTTGTGAAACCAAAAACAACATTTTCCCAATCAAAAATGAAAATAATGATCTGATGTAAATAGGTATAAAATGGCAAAACTTTTCCCGGAATGTTTTAGTGCTGCAGATCATATTTCCTTAGACAGAAATCCTCAGTCATTCTATAAAATTTTATAAAGACTAGATGTTCAACTTCAAAATAAATACCCCAGTTACTATTGTTAAACACTTGATGAAATTGACACAGAAATTGACCAATATAAGCGTCGGAAACCCCATCATGTTTTCAACTGCTAATAGATTGTGTGTAAATGCATCAACAGAGCAATTAAATACAGAAGCAGCTGGTGAGAGAGAACATGGTGAATTAACTTTTACCGAAACACCAACATATTCAGTTAATCCTTAGTGAATTTAGTTACATTTAGTGAAATTGATGTTTAAAGGCTGAAAATCTGCATTTGCTCATCCGAACTGATGCTTATGTTGAGTACAGATGAAACATCTAAGGAAAAAGAAACAACAGTCACATTCATGTCATTATTTGCACACTAATAGTTTATTCTCCTTTTCAAAATAATAATTAAAAAAATATGAATGATAATTGTAAAAATTAGAAATAACTCACTTAACAGATTTTGCGTATCCAACAGAAAGCGCAACCTTCAAGAACAAAAGACTGTCATTTACATTCTGCAATCAAGTCAACCTCCTTTGCAAAATAGTGCATAATATCCATTCCTATGGAATTGTTAAGTGAATAGTGATAAGTATATTAATCGATATTTGATTAAATTATTGTGGGATTATTATTAGTTATTCTGAAAACAATGAGAAAAAACTGTCTAATGCAAATTACAATTTTGCAACATTCCACTTTTATTATTCCAAAAATGTTTTCCAAACAAATCTTAAGGTCAATGCAGTTGTTTAAATATACGGTTAGAATATCATTGCTTATTTAAGGAATCTAAACTGACCTGCAATCAGGACCAGGATGATAGCCAGGAAAATCCATACAGTAATACTTTTTCCAACTTTACCTTATAAAAACAATGTTAGTGAGCTTTTAGATTAAAAAGTAACAATGTATATTGTAAATAAAACCAGAAATAGTAAACATATGCATGTGATCCTATACATGATGTAAGCCAAACACAGTCCCCGTTTCTTCAGCCATTAGACTGGTCTTTGTAAACAAAGCAAACAAAATCATCCTCTTAAACCCAGGAAAACCCATTGTTGCTGTCCACATGGAAACACTGCAACCAGCCTTTTCAAAACAAGGCAGCTTGGTTGTCATTTGGAAAAAAATTATGCATGGAACAGTGCAACCGTGCAGAAAAATCCCTCTTTTCAAAACAACCGGGTACTTGTGGACAGGGCCTTAGGAGATGGGTTATGTGAATTACAAAAGGCACATCTGTGTGGTCAGACACTGATGTGCAAGAAGGTCTGGTCAAGTCTTATACATTAATTCATCCAAAATGTGCTTGGTTGGGTTCAGCTGCCCTCATCCAAACTTGCTTTGTTCACTGGAGCTCAGCATGTTCACTCATCCACATGCTTTCAGAGGTTCTTTGCTCAGAGGAAACTATGCTCCTGTAAAACAACCTCACACTATAACCCCACTCCAACAGACTTCGGTCGGCACAATACAAGAACCTGACAGTCACCCAAGCCAGACCTCAGCGAGCATGTAGGGTATAAGATAAGGGCCTCAAAGGTCTAGAGATGGCGACTGCATCCAAAGTTTTGCATTGTACTTGGGGATATTTTTGGCATTATAGTGTATCTTCAATTGCTGTTGCAATGTTGCATAACAACAAATGAACTTAAATGAATTCTAATAATTTTTGTCTAACTTGCTATTTTTAACAACTTTTTTTCTATGGTGAGATGTGAAAATATTTACAGGTGAATATAATCATTGATGTAACGTAATGAATATAATGAAAGAATATAATAATTGTTCTATTGATGGTTCAATATAGTTATGTATTGAATTGTAACTAAATCACTATCAAACTAAAACATTCTTCTAACAATTCTTACTAACAAATGATAGCCTCTAGCTCTTCAGATAAAACAAGTCATTCATTAAAACGAGTTGTGAACTTAAACATGTAAGTGATGTGAACTCACTTATGACAGTCAAGCTGAATGTGTCCCAATATTGACCATTCAACTCAAAGATGTATTCTCCACTGTGGTCCACAGATACATTTTTGAGGGTGAGTTCTCCAATTTCCACATCAAGAGATGAGATCTCTTTGTATCTTGGATTCGGGATGGAAAAATATTCAGGATTTCTAGAGTCCCACTCAATCACTTTTGTTTTTCCAGAGGTGTCTTTGTGCATCCACTTCAGGCTGATGATGGGCTCAAAAATGGTTTTTGGACAAAAAGAAACTTGATCACCCTCATTTTTCACCACAGCTTGCCCTTAAATAATAAAAAAAAACACAGTGGAATGTGTTAATCAACAATAGCCAATATTTTATAAAAAAAAAAATAATAATATAGGAAATTACCTTGGGGTATGATTTGGGGGTACCCTGAGGGAAGTTAAGGCTAATTCCTGAACGCATTTAGCATTTACAGCTTGAAACTCAAGACACAAAAAGCTAATCTCTCACACACACACACACACACGCACACATTCATGCTCAGAAAGGAAAACCCCAGGTGAACAGGTTACTGGATTACTTCAATAGTTTGCATTTTAAAAACCTTCACAAATTATCAACCGCAGTTTGTGATATGTTCAAGGATCTAATAAAATTTGCATTGTTTCAACAAAATTAGGAGAGTGTAGCTTACTTTTGTTCAAGAATAAGTGTGCAAGGCAAGCTCTGGTTGAAGCCTGTAAATGTTGGAAAGCCCAGGTGTTAATGATTGGAAGTCGAGGGAATGACCTTGGTGATGTTGCTCATAGAAGCATATGTTTCTTTATTCCAGTTCTTGGATTCAGCACAATTTGTTTTGGAAAAGCATGCATTTGTGTTCGTTATTCTCTTCTGTGTAACACGAGGCTGGACAAAGATCTCGCAGTTGTGAAAACATGGGAAGAGAAGTTGAAGGGTGAAATTTGGCTGGCTATGTATGTTTTCAACAGAGGGGAGGTGGTCTGTTACCACAACTTTCATCAAATCAGAACAGGGACTGACATGAGAGTACTGCAGAACTTCTTTAGTTCAATTAATTTGAACTAGTGAGCAATTAAGAAAGCAATAACCAAATTAAAAATTAGATCACAAGCAGACTAAAAAAATGGTCCAAGATGCTAGAGGAGGTGGTCTAGACTAACTCTAGAGTGGTTTGTTAATGGTGAAACTATGATCCGAACTAAAAGCAAAAGAAGAAGACAAAAACATGTGTTTTGAATGAATACAGCACTTAATCGCATATGGCAATATGGGTTGGCGTGTATCTGTTTATAAAGCAGTGTTGGTCCGGAGCTAGGTGTGAAAACATCCTCCAATTTCTATCTCTGGCAACTATATTTAATGAGAAAAACTTATGAATAAACTTTTCAATTAACTGTGCAAAGGATTCAACACTACACATGAAGCACTTTTGTTCCAATCCCACGGAGAACTAATCTCACATCAATTTAATCAAGAATATCCCATATTTGAAAAGTTTAGAAGAGATCCATTCTTAAATACATTAGCATGCCAGGCATTAATGCAAAGTCATTGATTTGAAAAGAGTTTGTTCACCAAAGTTATAGTTATGATCAAGATCAAGCTATTACACAAACTTTGTTTACATGTTCTCTGAATTATCTTCCTTAGGTTAAAATGGTGAGTGAGCAGCTGAGACGTCCTGTATTTGCTCGAGACGTCCCAACAGTAAGAAATTTTAGGGCCCTTCACACAGGAACACTTGGAGCATTATTTTTGTGTGTGTGAAAGCAAACCTCTGGGCTGCTGAAAACGTTTTCATAACCGTTTCCAGAGGTAGTCTCGATTAAATCGTTCTGTCAGAGGGGTGGGCGGGACATGTGGCTCAAAGAAGGAAGTTGCCTGTGCTCGACGTGGCGTAATCAACAATGTACACAAATCAAACAGAATTTTCAGTGACCATCATCTTCTCTTTCCACCATCCACGCTACATGATTCTGGTTATGTAAATATGCACGTGTGTCTGAAACAGATCAGAAGTTGCCATGTGAAAATAAAAACTGCGGGGGATTTGAGATCAACTATTTCAGAAGCAGAACAGGTGAAACGTTCCCAGTCTGAAAAGGTACCCTACTACTTCCCAAAGTGCTGATAATAATTGACACTTAAATTAAACATTAATTTATAGACTATTAAAAGCAAGGTTTATTTTGTTTATTATTATGTAGAAGCCAAAACAGTTGTGATTGAATAAAGCTGATCAAAAATTATCTTAATAATCTTCTTTTTAGTTTACTTATCTCTAGTGCTTCTTTTCCTTGGAGCACTACAGTGGCTCGCTATGCACATAAGAATACATTTTAAGTTACTCCTTACTGTTTTGAGTCTCTAAACATTTGAAACGCAGTCTTCAGCCTTTTCTATATGCCAATTTATAGTATATATTTGTATTACACTATACACTATTTAAAGTACATTAAAACTCGATAGCCTTCTCTCTGTGTCCCACTGTCTACCAATTCTCAACAGTTCTGTCTAATAAAGCCACAAGAGTTTACAACATGGTAATAGTTGCACTTTGTAACACAATGTTCTACATAAGAATCCTGTACATTGTATTGAACATGAAATGGAAACATTTAAAAGAGGACAAATTACATATATATATAGGTAAAAAGCAAATGATTAAATTTGATGTATGTCAAATGAATTTGAAGTTTTAGGTCACAATAATTTATTGCAATTTAAATTTTATTTTATTTGATTGCACCACAGTCATGTCAATCATTTTAAAAGCACATTTCATGTTGACATAAAACAAGGTTATTTAATTTATTAGCTCTTGCATTATTGCAGCTAATATGAACTAGTTTAAGCTTTTTGATCTTACAGTTCTTTGTCTATAAATATAATACATACAATTTGAATCATTGAGATACAAAACACCTGCTCAAAGACGATTTCTGATCTAAAAGTGCTTTTGAAATTTTTAGAGGTTTTACCTGAAATTGACTGACAGATGAAGATCAGGACAACACCAGAAGCTCCAAGATTCATTTTTTGTTGTCCCTGTGTACTGAGTTCTCTGTGTGTTCCTCTGACACTAGACTGTTGTTCGTCAGTGGAAGCAGTGTGAGGGGCTCTTGTTTTCTGCCCACTGCTGCTAGAGAGAAAGATGTACAGTACCATGAGAAATATAAACACCCCCTGCATTCATTTAAAACACTGTTCTCCAATGGGAGCATTAACTCCATTATATTTAACAAAAATAAAAAAGATATTAAGAAAGCTTGTTGCATATTTTCACATTCAAAACATTGTTTTATATGTTTGACGAGGCAAAATAAATTGTAGTTAGGAAAATGTATTTATAAAGCGTTGTAGCAACAAATGGGCTGCCACAAAGTGTTGCCGTAAACAATGGGCTGCCGTAAAGTAGTAAAGTAGTGTTAAAGTTTATTCCATAAGCTGTGCGACATTTTGTACTAGTCGTAAACTCTCTAACGTAAACAGATTATATATTCTGTTCATCATGAACCCAAACCAACGACATGAAAACTTGAAATTTCCTCACTTAGACTTTAAATACAATAAGTTCGTTTGACATGAAATAGGTGGCACACTTATAACCTCTTGTGCAACAGCTAGCTTTGCAATAGCTAGTTTTAGTATTTGCTTGCTGGGTTAAAATAGTAAAGGCTAAAAACATGCTTAAACCAGTAAAGGTTCCAAAACACGCATTGAAAAGGTCAGCATTTGCTTCTAAACCAAAGTTAAATATGTAGGCTGTGTTCTGGATTTACGTTGTTTATTTCTGTGAGAGTAAACAAAGATTGAAAATAGCCAAGTCCACACCTATCCGGGTATTTTATATTATTGTCGTTTTAATCCGTTTGTTAGCACATCCACGCGAGCGAGGATTTTTTTTACCCATTAATTCCAAATAAACATGTGCATTTTCAAAGGTGTCCACAAGAGAGAAGCATTGGAACACATACGGTTGTGTGACAACGGTTGGGTTTAAAAAAAGGATGGAACCGAAATATTGCAGAACAATTGATTTCTGAATTGTTTTCTCTAAAAAATTTAATCTTTACTAAGACTTTCCGATATGTTTTTGTCACATTATTCTGACATTATTGCTACACCATTCGTTCATTCATTCATTCATTCATTCATTCATTCATTCATTCATTCATTCATTCATTCATTCATTCATTCATTCATTCATTCATTCATTCACTTATCTTCCAATCCCCTTATTTCCTTTTGGGGTCACGGGGGTCACTATCCAGCCCACTCCAGACAAGAGGTGGAGGGTACATCCTGGACAGGTCACCACTCCACAGCAGGCTACATATTCAGACATTTTCTATAGCAGTTTCAGGTTTATATTATGAAACTCTCACTAAATATCACAATTTATTTTGAAAATATTTTTGACAATTTCGACAAGTTGTGTAGTGTTTCCCGATAATTGTGATTTTCTATGCACCAATAGCAACCAGGAAACTAGATTTTAAAGTTTGCACGCAAACTTCGATGTTGGCTTGCGTTGGTACCGTTAATACCTTTTTTTTTTAAATGTTGTCAATTCCGCAACAATAACATAATCCAACCCTCATGTCTCTATGATTCTCATAGGCTGAGATAGGTACATGCAAAATTGGTTGCTATGGTAACAAGTCTGGTTGCTATGGAGGGGTCAGTGACCTAACATATTGTTCCCCATGTCAACACGAGTAAAATACACCAACCCCCATGTCTCTATGACTTTCGTAAGCTGAGATAGAGATACGCCATATTGGTTGCTATGGTAACAGTGTGGTTGCTATGGAGGGGTCGCTGACCTAATATATTGTTCCCCATATGAATACGAGTAAATTACAGCAACCCCCATGTCTCTATGATTTTCCTGAGCTGAGATAGGTACATGCAAAATTGGTTGCTATGGTAACCAGTCTGGTTGCTATGGAGGGGTCAGTGACCTAACACATTGTTCCCCATGTCAATACATCAACCCCCATGTCTCTATGACTTTCCAAAGCTGAGATAGAGCTGTGCCATATTGGTTGCTATGGTAACCAGTTTGGTTGCTATGGAGGGGTCGCTGACCTAATATATTGCTCCCATATCTATACGGGTAAAATACAGCAACCCCCATCTCTCTATGATTTTCCTAAGCTGAGATAGAGACATGCCATATAGGTTGCCATGGTAACCAGTCTGGTTGCCATGGAGGTGTCATTAACATAATATAATGTTTCAGCTGTCAGTAAGGGTGAAGCTTACCAGCCCCCAAGTCTCTAGCATTTTTCTAAGCTAAGATAGAGATGTGGCAATATAGATGCTATGGTAAACAATTTGGTTGCTATGGAGGAGTTAGTGACATCATGTTGTAATCTACTTTCCATTTAGATCAATATAAAGCAACCCCCATGTCTCTACTGTGTTCCGTTTAGAAGATATTTGACATTGAAAGTTATGTCAAAAGTGGGTGTGGCTTAATGAATTTATGTTAATTCACAAGCAATGATTGGCTGGATAAGTGATTTGCTTCCTTAATGCTGGTATGACTTTCCAGTGTCAACCAATTACAGAAGCTCTTTTACATTAGGATCTATGGGGTTCATGCTCCATTCATTTCAATGGGCCATTGAAAGCCAATGAGACACCTTTGACCTACTTATTTGAAATCAGCTTGCACCTGGAGTTATCAACTGCCAGATTTTCAAACCAGTCAGCTGACTCAACTGTCAGATTTTCAAACGATGGCAAATCTGCTGGAGAAAATCCAATTTTCATGCCTCAAACAAATAAAGATTATAGAAGAACCGCAAGACATATCGAAATGATTCTTTCTTTGTCAGAAGCAGAAGACCCTAACGAAGAGAATGCTGTACTTTTTGTGAAGGTGTGATTAGAAATAAAAAAATTATGGCGAGCTACAAATAGCCTTCATTTCATTCTGTGCAACTGCTCATTTTAGAGAAATCCATACCCTCAAACAAATAAACATTACGAAAGAATGAACAGAGGTATTGAAATATTTCTTTTACTGTTAGAATCCTAAGATTTTAAGGAAGAGAATGGTGTAAATTTTGTGAAGCTGTGATAAAGTTTGAATGATTTATGGCGAGTTTAAAATAGCCTGCGATTGAGATTTTAAACAGAATCCACCAGAATTTTTGAATGGAGGTGAATGGAGCAATTATGTGCACTCTTTGTGGTTTAGGCCACCTGGCGTAAAAACCGTGTGTTTTTTAAAAATGAAAACAGCACCAACTGAAAGAGGACAAAAAATCTCTACCATTTAGGTATAAAATGTGTGTGTAAAGGTTAATTTTTAGTTGAGAAAACAGTGCAAGTAGCAACAAGACTGAGCTTGCTCAAAGTTAGAGTGAGCGATGACATCACCACTCTAGGGCTCCCATAGGGAATGACTTGGGCGATTTTTGGGCCGAAATTCGCGATTTTTACGGAAACCGCTGATCAAATCGGTCCGAAGAGATATAGCAACAAACTACATAACAGCTTTGAGGTGTGTTGAAAGTTTCGTGGCTGTAGCTCGAACGGGCTAGGAGGAGTAGTGTTGAGAATTTTTGTCAGAAGAAAAGAGAAGAAGAATAATAAGTTTAGGAGAGATAACAATATGTTGGCTCTGCAAGCCAACATAATTACACTCTAAAAAGTGTGAACATTTCAAAGCAACATAAAAGCAGACATTTTAGTGGCCAAATAAATATCTTTGTTTTGAAAAAATGTGACCAAAGTTGTTTCAACTAATATTATTTTCTTCAGAAACTCAAAACTTTATATATTGTGCCACCATTATCACATTAAACAAATTATACGAATGCATTAAAGTTAGTAGGCACAACTTTAAGAAACATCAACTCACAAAACTTTTATAGTACTGTGGGTGTTAAAACACTGGTTTTAGATGCACACTTCTCATTTCTTATTATAGTTTAAACATTATGTACTCATGTACATTATGTATATATATATATATATATATATATATATATATATATATATATATATATATATATATATATATATATATATATATATATATAGCTGCTTTTCTTTACACACCTGTGTGAAGCACAGGATCAGTTCAACCCTCGTGCTTCACCACCACCACCAGCGCTGACCATAAACAGGAAACTCTTTCAGTTTATCCACCTCGATTCTCAACATTGCTAACATTTGCTCTGCATCCTGAATACAAGAGCCATGAGCCTCACGAAAAAGCTACTCTGTTTAGTTTTATTCCTCTGTGACTTTGCTGCACTCGATGGTAAGCCATGATCATCTTTTATTTTATTTTATCTACTTACTTTCATGATAAAAAGCTTAATTTAACCTCAATTTGAGTTTCGATGTGAGTTTCAGATTGATGCCTAAATACACCTAAATATTTAATTAAACTGTTCAACTTAAAACTGATAATATTATAAAGTTTTAAGTCTACAAAAATTACCCGTAGCTATTACGTATAAAATAAATTACTGGTAGGTTATGACCTATTGGTTTCACTTTAGTAATTGAGCAGTAATTTTTTTATTTTGTTTTTATTTGTTGACATTTTTTGTACCAAAAATGTTTGGAGTGAAAGGCTATATTTTAAGGTGGTTGTCAAACTGAAAATTGGTTATATGAGTTTTGCCAATTTAAACAAGTTTATCTCCTACTTGTTTAAAAATGAGGATCAGCTTGAAAGCATACGATGGCAGCTCAAAACCTATTTTAATGAGTACATGTATGGGCTTAAGTCTCACCAAGTTTGAAACATGCTCTGGGAGAGAGTGCAACACTGCTCAAGTATGAGCTCTTTAATGTCCTGGGGGCAAAAATCAACATTTTATGTTGTCGATAAACCTTGGTACTATTTGTTTTTGTTCACGGGCATTAAACCTAAAAGCTTTGGGAGATGGCATCTGCTAAATGAATACAATTTCTTACACAAAATAGAGGAAAATCTCTATATTTTTGCGTTTAATTTGCATTTATATTCAGGAAAAAATATAATTTTAATAATCACACTCCTCTACATTTTGACATCTGTAGCACATTTAGTGCCTGGAATGTATTTGTTTAAAACATTTTGATATTTCAACCAACTTTATTGAAAGGAAGACTGAAAGGATGACTATGATGATGTTAAATTAGCACTGTGTTGGAAGCAGATTAACAAACAGAGACCAACAATGCCACTTTAGATTTGACTTCATTGAAATCCTCATTTTGTTTTTACTTGGCAGGACCAATTAAAATCTGTGGTAAGAAAGAACTGGAAGGGACCTCTTGTAAATTACCACTTGAAACAAACTCCAATGATGTTAAATGGAAGCATATCTCCAGTGGGAAATTTATTCGCTGGAAAAATAGTGAAATCAGGGAAAACACTCTTGGAGTAACCATTGGAACAGACGGATCACTTGTTTTTGAAAAGATTACCTTGAATAATTCTGGCACATATACATGCAGTTTTCTTGTGGATGGCGGTAAGGAGAACAACTCAAAAGTGGAAATACAAGTTTATGGTAAGAGAAAATTGCATTGGAGGTAAATCACAGCTAAATAGTTTTTACTGTATTCTCATTCTGTTTCTTTTCCAGCACATGTTCCTGAACTTACTGTGAATGAACAATGCTTCGAAAACGGAACGGCTAAACTTGTTTGTGACACTGGGAATGTTACAGATCTAACTACATCCTGGCTTATTAAAGGTGACACCAGACCAAAAAAGATCCAGAGTGAGATAACTTTGACGGCTTCTGACGTGAATGAACATAAACTCTACATGTGTCTTGCAAGTAATGATTTATCCAAAAACCAAAGCAGCTACCTTGACCCTTGTGAGTGAATTTGTATTATCTTTATTGGAAGTTAATTGTTTATATCAAATTGTATCTTTTTTGTTAATGTACATTTTTTCATACCATTGTTTCAGGAGTGTCCATAATGAATTCATTAGAATATTAATTTTGGGGGATGAAATAATAGTATATGCAATTTAAACCCACTCTCATGTAGTTTTAATGGTTGAGATGCTTTTATCAAGTAGCCATTGGGAATTTGTCCTGAGATCCACTTTTGTCTTTCAGGTAAAAAGAGATTGCTCCTTGGATTTGATTTCTGGATCATGCTGAGCATTTTAACTGGTGGTGGAACTCTTCTGCTCTTGCTCATCTGTGTTCTCTTCATCTGTGCATGCCATAGCTGCCGGAAACCCAAAAGGGACTATAAAGGTAAAAGGTGTCTGTGTTAGCTTGTGGCACCACTACTTTCACACCACATTTATAGAAAACCTCAATACTACAAATATACAATATGGCATGACCGTACAGAGAGAACACCCCTCTTTACTTTCTTCCAGATGAACAAGAGTTCAGACTCAATGATCTTCATCCTTCAATAAACACTGATACAAACCGATCCAAACACACAGCAAGGGGGCAACCAGCACCCCCTGTCCCTGAGGTCCAGCTGTTACAAAGCAATCCATCTCCGCAAACAACACCCCAAACAACTCAGACTCGGCCCAAACCCCAGATCCGCGCTCGGCCTCCTCCACCACCTCAGGATGACGATGAAGAAGATCCACCTCCTCTTCCTCGTCCCAGAAACAAACAGCATCGAAAGAAGAACCAGGAGCCCTACCGGCCAATGGAGTGAGGGAAGGTAGTAACTTGATTTATACAGAATGAAAGGAAAGAATTTTGGCCATACAGTGGTACCCCGAGATATGAAAGAAATCCGTTCCAGGGTGGCATTCGTATCTCGTACATTTCGTATCTCGAAGCAAGTTTTACATGTAAAACGCCTAATCCGTGCAACAGCTCTCAGAAACAACCGTATAAGTAGATGAAAAAAATGGAAAATCAAGTAACGTTTCTTCAATCCTTAAATCTACACATTGTTCATGTAATAAATGACAATAAAACAGAATAAAACACATGCAAAATACGTAATATGTTCACAAATGTGAAACCTTACCTTGAGAGTGAGGCGATGTGTCGGAGGAGGTGGAGCAAATGGAAGAAAATATTACGTATGAAAGTTAACTTTCTCGAGATATTTTACGAATTACAAATGCGGTTTCAAGCACAAGTGCAGACCGATGGAGAGACGCTTCTGAGAATACGTCACATGGTTTCTCTAAATTGCGCTACAGAACAGCACTTTCCAAGTTATATATATTTTCCAGAACCCAGAAGCGCTACGCGACGTCATACAAACAAGCGGAAAATACAGCAGAACTGCTTGTGTTTGTTCGTATCTCAAATTTTTCTTCGCATCTCGAAGCAAAAAATTTTCCCGTGAGATCTTTCGTATCTCAAACATTTTGTAACTCGATGCATTCGTATCTCAGGGTACCACTGTATTTGAGTTGTACATTTAGATATTTTTTGCATATTTAAGTAAAATGAAAAATACAAAAAGAAAGGGTATTTCTAGAATTTTAAGTATTTCATGCATTTGTACAAAATGTATCTGCTGATATTTAAGTTGAACATTTAAAAGTGTCTCTAACGTAATTAAGTAAATAAGCCAAATTTTACAGTGATATTTAAGTTTAAAATGAAAATAAATTTCTGGAATATTTAAATACAATTTGGGTATAACATAAAAGGGTATTTCTAGCTAATATACGTAGAAACAGAAAGAGTATTTATGTATGTAACTATATGTATGTAACTGAATTAAAGTATTTCTGTGCATTATTGAGTACACAGAAAGAAAAGAGAATTTTGGTGTATTTAAACAGAGAATGAGAGAATATTTTGTTCGAAACTGGTTGTGTTGTAGAAGTCAATCTAATTATTTTTAACCATGTGTTTTTGTGAAGTAAATAAAGACATTTTATATTTATCTGTCATTCTGATGGTTTTAAATGTTTCATTTAGGTTTAGGTTGATTTTTAGTCAATTCCACAAACAATAGAAAGAATGACGGGTGTAATGAATTATGGGTTTTGTTTGCTGAGCTCGGAGGTGACACACTTTAAAGCTTCATCTCTTGACAACAGGCTTTATTCATTGCCTCGAGGATGTGGTTTAGTGCATCTCGCAGTTTTTTGTCTAGTTTGCTATTTGTCTCTGTGTGGGAGAAGATATGGCCTACCAAGATAAAAACTTTACAACACTCACTTAAAATGTATTGTTAAATGAACACAATATAATCATGTTACTCCCTAGGCATCTGATGATCAAAACGGTTTTAAAAAGGAAACTGGATTAATTCCATTCAATTAAACAAAATAAAATTTTGCGATTCCAAAGTAATATTTTTAGAAACCAGTTCTTTACAAAGGTGAACAATAATCTATGGCTTAATGAAGAGAGACTTAACACATTAAAAAGCAGTGGTGTAAAGTAATTACAAATACTCAAATCACTGTAATTGAGTAGTTTTTCTATAAATATGCAATTGATGGAGTAGATATAAAAAATAGAGTAGATGTAAAAATGTATCCCTTTATGTTTTCTTGAGTACATTTCTAATTCTGAATTTACCCCTTTACTTTTCATCAACCTGCCTATTAATTTTTTTTAGATTCTTTTTAGCCCTCTTCTTTCCACTGTTTGTGCTCTCTGTATCACTCTTTATCTCTCTCTCTCTTTCTCTATTTCGCACTTGCTCCGTTTTTTCTCTCTTTCACTTTATCTTTTTCTCCTTTCTGTTTCCTCTCACTATTTTTCTTTCTCTTCCTCTTTTTGTTTTCTTTCGTTTTTCATTCTCATGTATTTCTATCTTTGGTTCTCTCATCCTGTCTTTCTTTCTTTTCAATCTATCAGTCTCTCTTCAATTTCACTTTGTCCTATCTTTTTTCTCTCCTCTTTTTCCTCCAGCTCACTCTCTCTCTTCATGCTATCTATCTGTCTCTTTTCTTTAATGCTCTCCTTTTTTCTTTCACTCTCTCTTTTCCTCATCTCGCCCTATTTTTCGGTGTAATAATTTATCACTTTAATACTCACTACTCTTGAGTAATTTTAGAAGAGTTACTTACTTTGAGTCGTATTTAGAACAGATACTTTTACTCAACTTTCTTTACTTTTTTCGGCTATTATTAATCATACTTTTTCTTGATATTTCACTACTCTTTACACCACTGTTTAAAAGTGATTACACCTTGAAAACCAGTTGTTTGATAAACTGAATTTAGTTTTAAATCTGATTATCTGGTAAGGAAGTTAGATATGTTTTAAAAAGATAGATAAGCTAATTAATAAATTAAAATCTGAAGTATTAAATAAATTGTAATTTTCAGGGTGTTTAGATAAATGGTGTTTAGAGGTTTTTGTGTTAGAGTTTGACCTTGAACAACATGTGATTAAAAAGATGGGCAAAACAGGAAACCAAGCTCTCAAAACTACTGAGAAAAAAGTAACAGAAATACAAAGGCGAATGATGAGTGGATTTTACTGGGTAGATAGTGGGTAGATAAGTTGTGAAAACGCCTTTCCAATGCATGAGTTTTCTTCTTATTAGGGGCCATTAAAGGTGTAAAAATACATCTTGCATATATACTATAGGTTAAACGGTGGTCATTTTACAGGAAGGTTGTATCTTACATTTATATTACATTTATGTATTTAGCAGACGCTTTTATCGTAAGCGACTTAAGTAAAAATAAGCAGTTTTTTTACAAATCACTTTCACAGCAATGAGGGCTCATATCAATTTGTAAATTTGTCAAACTGTAAGAGGTGGAGCTGTTGCTTGACAATGCAGGGGCCTTAAGCAACAAGAGGCCATGAGATTAATGCAGGCACAACTAATTTCTTCAGTTCTGGCCTCTATTTTCAAATATAAATCCACAATCCTCTTTGTGACATTCATGCTTTCCAGTGGCTCAGTCAGTAGACTGCAGGGTTACTTTTCTTATGGGCTTCACTGTCAGGGAAAGCAAAATATCCCTTAGTTTAACTGCAAAATACTGTATAAATGCAACATAAAATGGCCAGATAAAGGTTTACAGTACATTTCCATAAAACTACTGGATCTTTGACTGCAAAGTTTTGGCAACCACTGCTTACCATAAAATGTAAAGTTTATTTTTTATAATTACTGCTATTAATACAAACATTTTAAATAGACAGCTCTGAGCTGTAAAGTATTTTAATTAGCAGTAATTATTCCAATCCAAACCTTAAAATTAGAGTTCTGAACTGTATAAAAGATGGTCTAGACAGAATTATCATCTATACTGATCCCTTATGTGCTTTATAATGTACTACACAATTTAAGTTTATTAAATGTATAATTCCCCAAATAACCAGGTTTTACATTGATTGACTGATGTAAATCTATAATAAAGAGTCATAAAAAAGTTTCTTATCTTAAGGACACATTTTTTTTCCAGTATTTCGTCATATTTAAGACGAAAAAAAAGATAAAAATGAGTATAGCAGACTCGAAACTTTCAACTTGTTCTTTACGGTACATGTCATTTCCTGATTTAAACATTTTACACAGGAAGTTGCTAAAAGCGTTTCATTAGTCATATATTAACCATGAGGGCAAATGATGCTGTTTTCCATCTGAGGGTTGAGGACTTGTGATGGATGAATGTGTTGTGATTGCGTTTCTGGGCTATAAACAGGCATTTCTGACAAAAATGTAAATGAATTAAAATAGAATCAAATGTTTTGAAATACTCAACCTTCGTAAACAGAGTTGCAAACCTTTGGACATGGAGCACAGAGCTCATCTGGTAACAGCTTTTTAATATGTAGTGTTTCCCTTTACTTAACATACAATAAATCTGGTTTCAAACCAGCTGTTTCAGTTTCATTGGCCAACCCCTTTATACCCTCTTGTCTAGGCTCAAGGAACAATTCTTGTTCAGTTGATAAAGCAGAAGAGCTATTTCTCAGTTCTCTCTTTTTTAATCTGTACTTGAAATCTCAGACTGTTGATGAACTGCAAAAGTTATTTTTTGCCAAGAAGTCAAAGCCGATAAGCATCCTTCATGTATTGAAGCAAATAAAAATGTATCGGTTTAAGACTTGTGATTCATTTCTTGACTAGTGGGGATTTTTGATATTGCATCCAAACAATTATCTTTCTGAAAAACAGCTTTGATTTTTCAAATATGCTCTGGGAACCCATGGGTTTATGGGATATTTCACAAACCTCTGTACTTCATATGTTTTTTCATTTTGTTATAGCTTTATTTGATATACCTCTATATTCTAAACAAGTGCCGTGAACCTATCATGATTTACAAAACAAATAAATATTAATATAAATAATATTTTTAAATGCTAAAATGTGGGGTAACAATTGAAAACTATACGGTATAGTATTTAGTCACTATTAGTTGACTCAAAGCAGGCATCCCCCAACTTTTTTTCTGAATAACTTTTCCCTTCTCTACTGGCGGTCCGGGTCAGTTTGTACAGAAAAATTGGGATGGTCGCAAACCATATTTATGAAATTAATAATAACCCTCTCTGGGATCTAGTAGCAACATTTTTTGTGTGAAACAATTCAATTCAAATAAGCTGTATTGACACGAGGAAACTTTCTAGATAGCCCCACTTCACCCCTGTTTTCTATGCGTCCATTAGTCTCGACCGTGTGGCCAGACTGAAATATAATAATGTTGGAAATAAATAATGCATCTCTAGTGGTGTTCAGTTTGGGGACCACTGTCCTAATTGAAAGTAGCTGAAGGAACCCTTTCGGTCTATAACTTTGAGGCTATGTCGAATTGACTCAACTATAGGAAGAAAGTCCAACTATCAGCAACTTAAAAACTGGCCTATGAAAGCACTTTCATTATGCCAAGGGAATTAACAACACTCCCTTGCTGGGTATAAATGAAAAAAAAGTGAAAAGTAAGAGTGGTGATAACCTGCTGGAAACAACAGCCTTCCAGTTTAAATCACAGACTGTTTAGTGGATGATCTGGCACCACCTACTGCCGTTGGGCTAATGTGAAGTGATTTCCGAGCTGGAAAGGAGGCTGCCATTGACGCCTGCACATGCGCACACATGACTTCCTGTTAGGGATGAAACCGTTGTGGTTTCAGAGCTCCGCCTCGAGTCTGGCTCACACACGCCCTTCTCACACGCAGTCTGTTATATCAGCTTGTAATTTTAAAGAAGAGTTTGAGAGCGACTTCTTTGAATTTGATTGTTGGCAGCGAAAAGGATCTTTCTCACAATGTGATGACAGCGGTAAGTCAGCTCTGTCTGTGTAGCTGTCAATCACATGGTCCCGCCTAGTTTTTAAAAAAGAAAATTGAACCATCGTAAACCACACGAAAATAAACTTGAGCCAAGAAAAAAAGTTTTCTCACTGTATAGATATCTTTCAAATATCGTTGAAATACCGTATTTTCCGAGGAAATCATTTTTAAAGTTTAGCTTTTTCCCATAGACTTGTATTGGGTGGTAATCATTCTGCTGCCAGCGACAAGGGGGCGCTCGCCACGGTTTGCCTTCACTCTGTGAAGAGACACTTGGTTTAAATAGTGAACTGTAAGTGCCTCCAGATGGACATTACAGTCTTTTTAAGGTGCTGAAAATGTGTAGAGTTTGTATTTCTTGATGCAGTGGCCACATATTGTTGATCATGAGCACTTTGTTGCATGTTTGACTGTTAAGCCTGCCGATAAAGGGCTTGCGAGGTGCAGACCATTTCCATTGCAATCCGCTTATCTGGTGCATGCTGAGATACAAGAGGTCTTTCTTTCAGGCCGTGTATGGGCAGAGTGAGCAAGTTTGGTTCTTTGATGAGATGATCAAGATGGGCTGCCAAGGAGGTCTTCAGGTGTTTCAAGCCTGGGAGCCCAGGGTGGAAGAGTTCAGAGTGCTCAGATTCGAATCCCACGGTAATACCATTGCCAGCAGTGTTTTTCCATATCCCTAGCTTCGCTCAGGACAGATGTGCTGGTCCAGAAATAAACGCACAGTGAGTCTTTTATCATGATGCAAGGTCAAGGAGAACCAGAGGAGGTTCTTCGGGTTGCACCATACTTGCAGAAGATCAACCATTGGTCGTCAACCATTTGGTCTCTCACCAAGAATACCCTAGAGTTTACTCGGTCTGTACCATGTTGATTTTCCTGCAGGAGGTTTTGGGGTATGGAATGTCTCTCTCAACCCTGTAGGTCTATGTGGCCATGGATTCTTTATTTGTTTTTGGGCCATTTTATGCCTTTTTTATTAGATAGGACAGTAGAGACTATAGATAATGGACTCAAATTCATCCAAAATACTGATTAATCAGTGGATTTTTACAATCGATTTATAAGATTTGGATCATTTACAGGATACTTGATGACAGAGGGGCGCAAGAGATTCAAACTCTGCTGTATAGCTACTAATACTACTAATAAAAAGTTTATTACAGTTTGTGGATTTAAACCATTTGTTTCAGTTTCACTTTATGAGGAACTATAACGTAAATAAAAGCAAAGTCTTAACACCAGGTGGCGAAAGGGGCTCGCACGATTTAGATGTAAATGTTATTGAGATCTGTCTGTCGGTTTGTCTGTCTGTGTGTGTGTGCGCGCGCGCGTGTGTGTGTTTCGTGAGAGAGATAAGGAGGGGGTCGTTCCAATGGTCTCTCCCCCCCTCTCTCTCTCTCTTAGGGAACCCCGCTTCACTTCCGTCTGGCGAGTGAACAACGTGAAGGAAGGGACGCGGTAGTCAATCACCTCTCGTCATTTCACGGTCGCGCGCTTATACCGGGATCCTGACGTCATCATCACGGCAGCAACGAGGGTCTCCGGTGCACAGGTCTCTCCCGAGCCGGTTCGTTGATCGGGAACGATTATCTTCTCAGGGGACATGGGGACGACACGAGCCGTGATGCTGCTGTTCGCCGCTGTCGGTGAGTTTCCCACGGGATTGATCAGAAAAAGACTGAGCTACAAAAACTGACGAGCGTAACATTCCTTAGATCGTTGAAGTGTAGTATTGGACATTTCAACCGCCAAACAAACGTGTTAACCGACATTTCTAACGGCTTCTCTCGGTACTCCCTACTGTAACGTACTAGAGTTTAACTCTCAAACAAACACGAACGTTAACTTCAAAATACTACACCGGTTGAATTGACGTTTTCTACTAATTATATCAATGAAAATGTATGAAAACGAAATATTTATTACGGTGTGATTACATATTATTTCTGTGTCTGCTCCTTCAAAATATAAAACATATAAAAAAAATATAAAATGTAAAAAATTAATTAAAACTCTATCCACATGATATTCAACACTAATTATAGAATGTATTGGTTATGTAGAGTACATTCATCAGACAATTAAATTATTTAAATGTAAAGTATGGATCATAGGAAAATATTATTCATTCATTTTCCAACCCGATTGTTTCCTTTCGGGAACTAATCTCCAGCATGCCTATCTGCTGGTGCCTATCTCCAGCACACCCGGGCCAGGGTACACCTAAGGGGAATTTAGATTCTTCAATTAACCTGACGCAAGTTCCCAGAGGAAACCCACGCAAGCACAAGGAGAACATGCAAACTCCATCCCGGAAGGTCACCAGCGAGCCTCGAACCGAATCTAACAGAAAGTCCACAGTGCTACCCACTGAGCCACCTCGCCGCCCAGTGTTATGATCTATGGATAAATAATATGCAATAAGATGATAGGGACACATTTTTTTCAATCTCCAGATCCCTCCAATTAAGGTATAAGTAATGTTTTACAGTTTTGGAACATATTCAACCGTTATTAAGATAATATACATAGATCATTGATCGTGATTAGACAGTATGAGTAGTATTTCGATATAAAAATGATCAGAGTTGAAAAAATAATAGAATATTTACTCTTAGACTCATTTTGAGTTTTTAGAGTTACTATGAGTTATTCATACAATTAAAACTCTTTTAGTGTAACACAAATGGTAAATGTTGGTATTTTTTGTAGGCTAATATTGTAAGCAAACTATGCTAAAATGCCTATCACTCAGATCTGGAGAATGGATAAATACGTGAAAAATTGTAAAATATAAATAAAGGTCTTAATTGAGAATAAATGTGCACCGGAAATAGGCACCGGCAGACCCCTGTGACCCCAAAAACAGGAATAAATGGGTTGGAAAAATGAATGAATGAATGAAATTCTTATACTTTTTAATAGTTATTATTTATATAAAATAGAGATATTTGCACATTACTTGTTTTATAGAGAAATAACAAATAATACTTGAAGAGCAAATTAAAATTTAGAGCTACTGAAACAAATTCGTTATTACAGTGAGAAACATTGTTTTTTTTGATAGAGCAAACGTCATGGATGGGTGGATGGATGGATCCTAATCAGATTCAACGATCCATGCTAAGCTAAGCTACAATGGCAGAGCCACAGAATGCTATACAAATTCTAAAATGGCAAAAATCAATGTATTCACTGTAAGATATAGCTAAAGAAAGAGTATATGCTAAAACCAAAGGGCAGTCCTCCTTTATTCCTTCCCTTCATTCATTCATTCAGTTATGTAATCTCTAATCAAAGAGGGACTTTAATCGTACAACAATAATTGAATTTAGCATCGAACAATGGTACTGTTGGTTTGGACAGTTGAATGTTAGAAAGAATGGCTAGGGACCTAACCATGCCACACTGGAGTCTTTAGCCTGATTTCAGTATCAGAAGCGCTCGAATGATCTTATAGTTTGGTGTATGTCACTTCACAATGGGATCATGAGGATTTTCTTCAAAGCTCACGGTACTTTCATAAGAGAGCAGGAATGCTAATGAAGCACATGCTAATGATAACTCTTGTCGCTCTCTGCGGCTCTCACCTCACTAGACTTGCAAATGACACTAAAGTAAAATAGACTCTCCTAAAAAATCTCCTTGTCATAGAGCAAAATCAGTCAGTAGAAATATGTTGTGGAAAGAAAGCACGATGGCAGTGTGAATTTTTGTGCTATTTTTGACTTTTATTTTTTGTTTTTCTACTTTTTCAAGTAAAGGCCCATAAGAAATTCAAATAGCTCTATTGTTATATTTCAGTTTTTGAGAGAATTGTCTTGATGAATGCTGAACCAAAGCTTTGGAGAACAGAAAGAGAAACTGTTTGCTCGCAGAAGGAAAGTTGGGAATTGTGCCATATGCAAATGCAAGCATGCAGAAAAACAATGAATTCTCATATTGCTGAAATAAACAAAATTTAATCTAAACGCTGTTTGTTTTGCAAATATATGATTATAATTATTGAATGTATTGGCTCTTACTTTAGAATTGGTGAAAATTTTAGGTCTCATATAATATGCAAAGCAAATTGTTCATGCTAATGCTGTCAGCCAATATATAAATAGCTGTCCTCAAGGGTTTTTGGACTATTTTAGCTTCAAACAAAAAGAAAGAAATCTGTAGAGCACTTGTGATTTAGGTCTTGTGTAGGAACACCCCACTGTATTCATATTCAGAATATATTAACAATCAATACCAATCATGGTAAAAGCATTTTAAGTTATAATTAAGTTAAAATCACCACTAAATGATATTAACAAAGTTTTTTACGTTTTATCTTTGTGCATTTTGCAGGGTTTTGCCACTGTAGGACTGTAACAGTGTCTCCTGGACCTTTGCTCCGAGTTGAGGGTCAAACATTGTCGATTCGCTGCGATGTCTCTGAATACGAAGGCCCACGAGAACAAGACTTTGAGTGGACTTTAACACGCGGATCTGAGAAACTGAACGTGATTTCAACATTTGACCCCGCTTTTTCACACAAGTCTCTTAAAGAACGCATCAGGAGTGGCGATGTTAGCATATCCCGACTAGCAGACAACATAGTGGAGCTGCGAATCCGAGAGGCTCAAATTAATGATGGGGCAACTTATCAGTGCATCACGCCGAGCACAGACTCTGTGATGAGGGGGATTTATGAAGCGTCAGTTCTTCTAGAAGGTGAGGATATTTTCACTTATTTTGCAAATGTAAACGTAGACTATATGTTATGGTCAAAGGAGGACAATTTGATTCCTGAACTTCCTGACCATTTCACACTTTTGTCCCTCAATGGGTGTCCTGCAAACAAATTGCAAACATAAGGAAGGGGCTAAATGCTGCTGGAGCAGCTAATGGTGCAGATGGGCTACTGCCTGATCCTACAGCAATATTTTTTCAAATGTATACCTATTGCCCACATCCTTATTTGTAATGGATTAACCCCCCTTTTGCCTTCACAATGAACCTCAATTTCAAAGCTTCCATCGGGTGTGAGTCTGGTTTTGGAATGATAAATGCTGTTGAATTGGTGTGAACATGGCATGTGAGCAATTCACTCAGCAATTCACCTCATATTGTATTACATCAATAAAAACCATTTGGCTGATTGTTAGATCTGACTTCACACTCCTCTTCCAGGTATTAGTGCTCAGGTCTCTCATTGACGATAACCATTAAGGATCTCTTCAGGGTTTTTTCTCCACATTTTAAAAAGTTTAAAATTATCGAAATCAAACATTTAGGGTTGTGTCCAGGTGTTTATGACATTGTGATTTGAAGTGAGTTACAGCTGTGTGCTTGAAGTAACAAAACACAAAAACAATGTCTTAAATTGACCTGAAACAACTTAGTTTTATATATTAAACCCACCCTGTTGAATCTACATAGTGTCTAGTATCTACAATGTACTGTTTTTAAAGGCATACCAAATGTATTATAACAATAAATTCTTAAAAGCATTTGTCAAGATTATCATTTACTATCAATAAAATAATTCACAGAGTTTAATAAATGCAGGTGCTTGTGACAACAAAATTATGATTATATATTGTATTTAAAAATGTGCAAGTAAGGTTATTTTCCAATTTAAAAAAAAATTTAAACCAACCCCCATATCTCCTTAGATATGCAAAAATTGGTAACTACGGAAAACAATCAGGTTTCTATGGTGTGGACAGTGACATAATATAACATTTCTCTTGTCACTGTAAGTTGTATAAACCAACCTAACATCTTAACAAGGCTGAGGCAGTTTGGTTGCTATGGAGCTGTCAGCGATGATGTAAAAACGTCATTTTTTTACAATTATTAACATAAACAAACCCCTATTTTTCTGCGTAATTTCATCTCTAAGATATTTTCGTTGCTTTTTCCTGTTTATTTTTTAAAGGCTGTTATAAATCAATGGTAAATATATAACCCCTTCTAGAGCCTAAGGTTGAAATATTTTTGCACAGTTGTTGATATGTTCTTTGACTGACTGATAACCTCCACAAGTTCTCACTTCGAGTTGCAGTTTTACAAATATTCACCCCATGTTAAGTCAATGGCAGTATTCTTAGCGATTTCCCAGAATTACTTTAGTGGCACTAGCCTGAAAATATATAGCAACTGGTGTCAGGCTAGTGTGGATATCTTGCCAGAGTTTGGTGGCTCGAGAAGATACGTTGAGAATTTTTTGTCCAAAGCAAAATACGAATAACAATATTTACAAGCCAACATAATGAGTTGACCTGGATATTTCAGCAGTTGGGTCACACGGAACAACCTACCGGTAAATCTTGTGATGTTGCCCAGCCCGCTCATCTGAATATACAATGAGTGATATTTCAAGACTTCCATTCCATTTCATTCACATTCCCCTAGTCCTCTTCCCCTTAACCCAAGAAACCGAGGGCTAAGTTAAAAGGCTGAAATGTGCCATGCCATATTAAGTTTAATGTTTTAGACAAAATAATGGCACATTTTCAATGTAAAACACAAGTACTCCTCACTGCAGACTGTAGCGTAGTGACATCAGGTTTCTATGTCAAGTAAGTTCAATTTTGCATTCAATCTTTTGACCAGTCTCAACAGGTTGCACTTGAGTTGCACATGATACTCTGGGAGGCTGTAAAAACATAAGAAAAGGTATAAACAAAGAGATGAAAAGGGCTCAAAAGAAAATCCTGAGCAGGAGCAGAAACTTGACATTATTTATATTATAGGATTAAAAATAAAATACAAAATAATCAAATAAGATCATGTAATTTTGTTAAAAATTCAAGCTTGTTTATTATATAAAGCCCTTTTTACATTGTCTAGAATAACTATATATATATATATTGTCAAAGATATTGTGACCATTTCTCGTACCGTGAAATAAAGTTTCGTCATACTGGTTAGCCGTAGCCGTAAAGAATAATTAGCACTTGTAAGGAATAACAAAATAATGAATTTGCCAAACCATTAGAACCAGACACAATTGCAATCCTTGTCTAAACTATGGGTTAATTGTAATGCTCCAATAAACCACATTGAAATGAATCTGATTTGTTCATGTTCTTTGAAAAGTTACTGAATGAATTATTACAGTTTACAGAAATAACAACTTTAGACACTGTGAGTATCCTGTGAGACTCGAGGGAAGTGCCGGTTCAACATAAGTGCAACATCAGATGCGTCAGAAGAGATGTTGTCATCCTGGGGTTCCCACTCCTCATAGAAATGCTTAAGGGGTACCAAGTAAAATAGGTTGATAACCACTGGTCTATAAGACAAGTATGCATGGTTTGTATTTAAATATATAAAGAAAAATTTGTTCTTTGTTTATTGTACTTTGATGTGTTCAAAACAGATTTGCTCTGGGAATTGATTTGTCTGTGGACTTGTAAAGCTCTAAACACCAGCAGCCTTCATTATGTGAAATTCTCTGGTTAATGATGTTATCTTGATCATTAGCTCATGAGCTCTGGCTGAGCGTGTGGAAATGAGTGTAATCGCTGCAGATTTCGGTTGGAGGAGCCGCAGGACATGGAAAACAGCTTGATTGTTTCTTAACGAAATGAGATTAAATGCAAATGGAGATTTTCGCAGCTTGTCAGAGGTTTATCTGTAGGAGAATAAAGTCAGTATGATCTCAATCATGCTTTGGGCTGATCAATCAATCAGTCAATCAATCAATCAATCAATCAATCAATCAATCAATCAGTCAGTAACACTATCAATCCATGGGTTAATAACTGAATAGTTCAGTCTTTAAAGTGCTCATCCATTTTTAAAAATGACCTTTCATGCTGTGTGTAACACAGCTGTAAGATAAAGGAAAGTATTTTTTGAGTTTTAAATGTGAAAGTTGTGTGTGTATTGTGTTATATTCTTTAAAACTAAAGAGTCGACTCTGAGTTTAATTTTTTCTCCCAACCAATCAACATCATTGTCCATTTCGGTGATGCATACGACACGCAGTATACAATGAGAGCGGTTTGAACTACCAGTAATCACAGGTTGCGTCACGTAAAGGAGGAGTTTCATACGAACAATCTGGTAAAAATAAAACATGTATTCAAAGACAATTAAAGTGTTTTTTGACCTTGTTGGAGACTTCATAAACTCAATAGTTCACTTTTCATAAGTATGACATGGGCTCTTTAAGTAAATCTACCAGGTTGTCTGTCAAGCAACAATCCCTCTGCTCTGATTGGCCAACAGTACTCTGCATTAACTTCTTTTGTAAGTTCTTTTTATGAAGCACAAAGAAATGGGCAACATTGAGGATCGTAGATGCAGTTGGCGGTTAAAGAAACTTACTTTGCAACAATGCATTGCGAGACAAGCTAATTTTCCTTCTAAAATGGAGATATCCAGCATTCATTATTGGCTCAGAACTAGCAGCAGAGTGACCAGACATTCACGTACTGCCTGCAAGTCTGGCCAGTCAATAAATTCAATATTTGGCCGTAGCAGAAGATAGTTTGTTCATTGAAAGCTGTAAAACAGTAAAATGACTTGTGTCTACAGGTAACAGTGAAGCACAGTGGAGGTTAGTTGATCATTGTTGAACCCTGATCTCAGTGTCATTCTGGTATTACATGCAGAGACAGAAGAATGAGAGAGCCTACACCCTTAGATATCTGTTTGGATGTTTGGAACAACCCACTAGCTGAGTTTGAGGGCAAAGGGTGCTTATAGCAAATGCAGATTTGATTGAGATTTCTTGTTTGTTCTTTAACTGCCTTTTATTCACTGCTGAAAATAACTGTTTGACAATCATTCTTTGTTTACTGGATTCTTCCACACCAGCCTAAAACACAGTTCTATATATAGTGCATTCAAATGGAAAGTGTCTGATAAGAGATGAAATGGTGATTGGATAATCTACGTTTCAGATGAAATCTGATTCCAACTGAAATCATTCTGCAGATTCTTGAAAGCTCAGTAACCGTAATGAGGCGATAGAAAACATATCATAGAGAACTACTGTCAGTTACACAATAAAACTGCTGAGATCAGTTAATTTAGGCACTTACCACTCAGAGCATCTTCTGATTCTCCTTGGGACCATCTTTAGAAGCTTTTCTTTCTTGTTAGCTGTGTTTGCTTTCTTTGTTGTTAAGAATTAATGTTTGACTGCAGCAGGGAATGAAAAGGTGGAGCTGACGATCATCTAGAAGGGGGTTTGTTGCTAAAAAAAAAGAATTAGTTTTCAAGGGACATTTCCAGAGCTGAGGCCAATAGTAGTGCTTTTAAATATAAGGATTTAACATTATGTTTTTGTAGTTGTTAAACAACTCATATTTGTTAAAAGATTAAGACCTTGTTCTCAGTTGAGGACCTACACTAAATGCATTGCTTTAGTTCATGAGACCAACAGGTGCAATGCACTAAATAAAAGTGAGGAAATAATCATCATACAAAACATTTTCTCACAGTATATGTAAAAAAAAATTCAACAATGTTCGCTTTGTTCAATCCTTGATTCATCTGCACAGAAATGCAAAACTAACATTCTCGGTAACTTCCTGCTGTGGCTGGTGTGTTCCTGAAAACGGCTAAATTACTGAACAACAATTTTGATAGTGATGATGATTGATTCTGAATGTACTTTTTTAGCTTTACACAGCTGGTTTAAATTGTTGGTACATTTTATAAGTTCATGTGTATTGTGTCTTTTCTTAAATTACTGCTGCGTTGAGCGTTTCTGACAGGGTTTCATTTTTGATTTCTGCACCGATATGAGGTTTTCAAAGGCTGATAAACAATATTATATTGCGTCTGACTAACGTCATTCTGTGAGCTGCTGCGATTCCTCCTGTCCCAGGATTAGTGGTGTAAAACTGACTCCAGCAGGTGGAGGGATCTGGCAATCTCCATCAGCTCCAGCGGAGTGTCTAAATAAAAACCTGCAGATTAGTTGGGATTCAGAACCCTGATTCATAGCATCATCTGAGACCGTCTGATCAAAACTTAAAACTAAACAATTACATACTTTTGTCAAGAATGGAAAATCACTGCATTTTTCCCACTGCTATGATTGTGAGCTTTCCATTATGCCACAACTTCCCAGATTTGAAGAGTTGTGCTAATTCAGTGCCAGTTCCAAAGATTTGAGTATTCAGTTTAGTTTTACGCTCTTTACGGCTTGAGCACCGAAGGTGTGTAGAACCCTAATGTATTTGCTCAGAGTATTGTTGGTTCGTGGCCCTCGGTGCTTCTTTGAGGGAGTAAATGTAAATAGAATTTGACACTCACTTCCATGTAATTGGGGTTTGAAAAGTGGGTGTGGCAAAAGGGCTCTATAGCACCACTTAATTCATTTCAGCTCAAACAGTTTGTCGTGAATGAATGTAGTTCAGCACACGTGTGTAGGGTACCAAGATTTAAAGATAGGAACAGGACGTCAGCTATTGAACCTCTTGAAATAACCACTGTTGCTCCTGTACTTTAACAAACTCCTCCTAGAATTTTCTCCATTCGTCTCCAAAGTCCAAACTGTATCTTAAGGTATATGGGATGGTAAATTGTCTTTGATAAAGAATGTATGCACGATTGTCGTAGATGTCGACATGTGGCAACTTACAATCAGTCCCAAATTTACCAAGTATATTAACACTCCATTTCTGAACACATGTACAGTTAAACGATCGGTTAACTACATTTAAATACTGCTTTTAACTTACTTCTTTTTACCAATTTTGATATATGGTGCTCAATCCTTTGATTGCTGCTTGCAGCTTTAATTACTCTTATTTTCCAATGACACTTTCAGATTTGAAAACTTAAATTCCTATATTTTGTGGGAAAATTATTCATTTTAGTTTTTGAAATCCATGAAAATATACCAACATTAGAACTCGTAATCTATATTTACAATAAAAACGCTATATATAGAAGTGGAAGATTCCTTACAGTATTTTTTTTCTTGTAATTTAGGGTAGGCCTCTGGTTCCTGTCCACCAGCTTACAGTTTTAAGAAATCGACAGTGAAGCTTTGATAAGCAGTTAAATGTTGAGGTTTTTTGTTGTTTTCATGCAGAGCTTTAGTTTCTCTTCTGATGGTTGAACCTGTCGATCGGGTTCTGTCACTGCTGAACAATACTTGTGCGGTTAAAAACAAGGTCTGCTTTTATTCATCATGCAGAGTGTCCTGTGCCTTTTCTCTTTTCCTTGTGTCTAAATATAAAATGTCTTTAATGCTTGCTTGGGTTGTATTACTCTCATTCAATGGCATTTCTTGTGGTATGGTAATTATTCAGGTAGAATGTGGCGTGATAATAAAAGCAGTTTACCTGTAAGCAGTTGTTATTTCTGGATCATGTCAGTGAAGCAATTAGGCATTTACTGGATTTCAAATCTATTTAATTATTTTCAATAAAGATAAAGCATATAAAGGGAAAAATAAAGAATTTGTGTCGTCACTATGAAACACATATAAATGGGATACAGTGTGTACATGCAGAATAAATTGGATTTAGTTCGTAGAATAAATACGAGTTTAGTCATACTTAACAGAAAAGACAACACAATAGGCAATTGAACACAAAAAAACAATCAACCCAAATCTCAGAGATTGACTTTATTGCCCAGTTTAGGTAAACTATCGGGTTCTTTCGTCACTGTTTCCTGCAGCTATTTGCTTGATGTGGGTCTTTAATATAGAGCTTTTGTAGTTGTCTAGAGTTCAGTGCATGAGCGTCAACGAATATAGCCAAAAATCCCTAGCTTTTAGCTCAGTAGAGAGATTTTGCTACTTGTTTTCCTTTTATAAATTACAGTTTGTTAGTCCTTTTTGTAATTATTTTAAGTTAATACATCATTTAAGAGCTTCAGTCCTGTTTAAAGAGGTGGACCAACAAAGTTACCTTGGCTTCACTGATCCGTTTAGTTAATTGCAGTTTTATTGTAGTGGACATCTTTCCATTTGAAATTGAATGGAATGATAAAAGGTTTTTCAGATTTTGTAGGTTATTGTATAGATGTGTCTTTAATCATTAACCAGCTCAAGGACCAGTCTGAGGATCTCTTGATTTATTTGCAGTGATTCCAAACTCTCTGGTTGTGACTCCTCAGCCATTGAGTCCTGTGGTTCCCGAAGGTAGATCTGTTCGCCTCCCGTGTAACGTCTCCCGAAACTTCACAGAAGGCGTTTACACATCTGTGTCGTGGTCCCTGAAAAAGCCCTGGTCTCTGGAACAGGACCTACTGAGCTGTGGTCCGGATCTGAGCGTGACTGTGGGCGAAGGATACCGGGAGAGATACATGGATGGAGGAATGCGACTAGAGATGGGGAACGGTAGTACTCTTCATTAAAGAATAGTGATGGCCCTTATTTTTTTTTAAAGAAAAGATTGAATTCTATGCAAATAATGAGATTAGAAGGTGTGATGAGCAGTTAATCAATTAGGATTCAATTAAATCTATTGCATACTTATGGGTTATGGGATGTCTCATGAGCTATTTGTTATAACATATAATGCTTTGGGGAGGAAAAAAAAGCATTTCATTAAAATCACTGACATTTATTGCCCACCCTAGGAAATGGCATCTCTCATGGCCTGGTGCTGAGCTCAGCGGCGCCAGAAGATCAGGGTGTGTTCGTGTGTACAGTTCGACTGTGGACCAGAGAGCAGGGATCTTGGAGGCGGATCCAGGAAAAAAGTGTAGAGATGGGAGAGGTGACCGTCAAACCTGCCTGTAAGATACTGACTGATTACTTTCTATCTGTTTTCTGCGATACTTTGTTACTATTTCACTTTGTTTCATTTGCTTTGGTCTGTTATATACATTTTATGTGTTATATATAGGAATGCAGACAAATTACTACCTTAATATTTTCTATGATTCTTATGATGTTGATAATAAGATGAGAATTCAGACGTTTTAGTAACGTGTTTATTTAGTTTGAGTAATAAGCGGGTTTGAACATTCCTTATCCTCATTACCTTACATTCAGACATGCTGGAGCTGTTTAACTCCAGACTTAAGATCTTTGCAAGTTCGAAGTGTTCATCCGAAACAATCATACGATCAAAAATTTTTCAGGATATTTTCGTAGCTCTTTCCTCTTCATGCAAAAATACAGATACATTCTCCTTCCTCTCCATGCGTTCTTAGGATCCGATGAACCCAGTATTTAATTTTCTGTTTTTTTTTTTTGCATAAGAGATAATCAGAAATTCATCCTCACTGCTTGACACCATTTTCTTTTGTGATTTGTTTGTGTGTTTTTGTGAAATTTAAATTTTGCAAGTTAAAATTTCCATCCTGCAAGGCTTGTGAACTTAAAAATTCACAGGCAAGAAAAGTTTCGGACATCAGTGTGCAAAGACATTTACTGAATCTTTTTACACCTTCAAAAAGCAGCTAAAACTCTACTCTTTCGAGAGCACTTACTTTCTTAACCTACTTACTTACTAACTTAACTTAAGCACTTACTAACTAACTTAACTAACTAATATATATATATATATATATATATATATATATAGTATATATATATATATATATATATATATATATATATATATATATATATATATATATATATATATATATATATATATATATATATATATATATAAAAAACCTCTGAAGCACTGATTTGTAGGGATGTCCCGAGCCGATCATAAAGATCGGTATCGGGGCCGATCGAGGCATTTTTTAACTGATCGGAATCGGCTCTATGTATCGGACCGATCGAATGTTTACGTCAGCTACGTCACGCACGTGTCGCAAACTCGCATGTTAAACTCGCATGTTGTTTACTACTTGCAATACGGTGCTAAGATGTCAGCAGTGTGGAAGTATTTTAAGTTGGAAAGTGATTCTAGTCTGGTAGCTACATGCAACGTTTGCAATGCGAGCATTTCACGCGGTGGTACTAGCAAAGCAGCCTTTAATACTACCAACTTGATGAGACATCTTAAAACGAAAAACGACAGAATATTGAGACTTCACTGAGCGAACGCAGGAAAAGGCTAAACCATTTTATTGATGCACTGCTGAGCTATTTGGTTGTCAAGAGTACACTGGATTGATTTAATAACCTGCATGCACTTAAAGTGTGCAATTAGCACAAGGAAAAGACAAGTATCGGATCGGGACTCGGTATGGGTCGATACTTAAAATTAAATGACTCGGATCGGATCGGGGGCTCAAAAAACCTGATCGGGACATCCCTACTAATATGAATTCATTTTCTGTACTAGCTTAACCTCTTAAGCCCGAGAGTCCCCGGTACCGGGGACTTGCCCCCTTGTGCGTTACATTTTCACTCATAGCTCACGAACCCTGAGAATAACCCACACATATTAAATACTGTTGTGTTCAGCGGAAACTCCTCTAAAAACGTATCTAATTCAATTTCATATCCGTTAACCACAGCTCGAACGCCATGCAAATAAACAACAACATGTCCGGAGTATAATTCATGACCACGTTTTTGTTTATGTGCGATATGTATCCACAATATAAACGGAAACACCAAAACCATTACATTAAATGAAAGCTAACAACCAGCTGAATCCAGTGATATGCAACTCATTAACATTGCATGAAGTATTTCAGAGCAGGGAGCGAAAGTTCCCCGAAAAAACGCCAGCAAAATCCAAGCAAGCATGTAAATCTTGTCTTACCTTTGCTGTTTTTTCAACAAAAAGTTATTTCCATAGCGATAAAAGTATAAAGTTAAAAGTTTAAAACTTTTATAAGATAAAAGTTTGTTGTTATGTCCGGTCGATAGCTTCGCGCAAACGCCATTTTGGATTATTTCTGTAGCTCTGTGGCGTCATTACGTCACCAAATATGGAATGACTCCCCGTGCGTTAGAGGTGGTCTCTCCACGCTGCGCGTCGTGTGATTCGTCGGCGATCCCGTCAGTCTCAAAATGGTTGAGCTGATTGGTTTCCATAGAATCAGAGCTTTCCATCGATATATAGATCTCCCGGATTGGACAGATGGTCGGGGGGTAGGGACACGCAGAAGCTCGACGTCGAAAGCGTTTGTGAATGAAAGGTTCCCAAAAGCACAGCAAGATGGCGTAAATGAGCTTCTACCCCCCTTTTACAGCGTTTCTTTAGGAGTTTTTTTTGCTGAAATCATGTCCCATAAGCAAGAAAAGAAGACTATGAACGTAGCTGAAGCTTTGGACAAGATTTTTTCCATATTTCAATTATTGTGCCAAATTGTGCCAAACTGTGCCAACATGGATTGCGCCTGAACTTTGTTCAATCAAAACCTTTACAGAATATTAGTTTCTTGTAGTATGAACACCAAACTTGCTACAGATGTCCTTGACATGTAGTTGTTACAATTGATTGTGTTTATTTGCTTCGTTATAAGTAAAATAAGGAGATATTGGAGGAAACATGTGTTTTTTTTTAGGAGTTCATTTTTTGGCCATTCCAACATCAATTACTCTTACCCTGTGTTCTTGACTGTCAAATTAACTCATCCACACCACTCCCCAAGAACCTATCTTCATTTTGATACCAAGATTTGCAGTTTAGGCCTTGTAAAAGCTGAGAAATGCCTTAAAAAGTAAAAGTATAGGATTTTCGGAAAATAGGCCTCAGGGCTTAAGAGGTTAAAAGTGTTCTATGTGTATGTCTTCTGATCAATCCACTTTGTACCAAACTGCTTGATGTTTACTCCCAATGTAAGTCGCTTTGGATAAAAGCGTCTGCTAAATACATCAATGTAAATGTAAATGCATTTGAACAAACAAGGGAAAATTGTAAAGAGAATAAATTCACCTTGAATAAGGATAACAAGTTAATAAATCTGAATACAATGAGCACAAAAAGCTAGCAGGTGACACCAGAACTAAACAATCATTCGAGGATATGAACTGAAACACACCCTTACAATAGGGGGCAGCACTAATGTTTGTGTACTCAAAGTATGTAACATTAAAGAGGAAGACGTCTCTTATGCTCTGAGTAAAGAAGAGACATTGTTTAATATGTTGTTTCATAAAGTTCCTCTTGTTTATGTCTCTCCTTGTAAATATTAAAAGGAACCTCGTGAAAATCAAACTTTTCTAGGAGTATTCTATTAATCACAACATAACAATAAAATTCCTCAGAATTATTTAATAAAAGAACACTTAAGAAAATACTGAGGCCATAAATCAGTACATTTACCCACTTTTCAGAAGAACATTGTGTGTTTAAGACCCTAGTTGTTTTTAATTCTAAGATTATAATTTTGTGAAATAACGGTTTTGTTTTTTTTAATTCATTCATAATTATTAAAATGAAAAAAAAGCTTTTTTAAAGTTAGCTAATATAACAAGCAAGTTTAAATTTAAAAACTATAAAAAAATATATTTTAAACTTTCTTGCCATATTCAACATTTTGGGCACACAGTATACATGTGTTAGTTCCTTGCATGATTACAATCTGTATAAAATATTTATTTATTTATTTATTTGAACTCTAGCAGAAATTTTTTGTTAAATAACAATATCTAGATGACGCTAATAACCATTGACTTTGACAATGTTTTCCGCTTTATTAAAGATCTCAAATTTCTTCTTTTGCGTTCAACAGAGGAGAGAAACTAAGGTTTGATGATGTTGTCCAGCCTCTCTTGAGATGAGCTTTTGTCTGGTTCGATCCTGTTTAATGTCTTCTCTCACAAGCCATGCTGTTTGTTCAGTGTGTGTGAAATTCCTCCCTGGTTTCCATATTTACTGTCAGGGTTTTTCATTAAATTCAGCCCATCAGAGGTCGTCCGGCAGACTTTGCACAAGCTTCGACTCTTTGTGCTGTTTGAGACTGTAAATGAAAGCTGAACAGAGGATATGAGGCAAGGCAAGAAGAGTAGAGATGCTAAATATCACTCTATTCCCAGAGAAATCAAACAGCTAATCTGTAAATGATCGTGTTATCGACTACTTTATTTTATATAATGATGGAAAAGATTATGATCCAAATGCAAATCTATAAAAAAGTTTTATGTAGTTGTAGTTTTATTTATTTTTTTAAGTTTAGTGTGTTAGTTAACTGGAAAATTATTTGTTATTATATATATATATATATATATATATTAGATTAGATTAGATTAGATTAGATTCAACTTTATTGTCATTGTGCAGAGTACATGTACAGAGCCAATGAAATGCAGTTAGCATCTAACCAGAAGTGCATAAGTGGCCTATTTACAATAATAATGATAAATATGTACATGTGCAAATGTGCAAATGATAACAGTGAAGATATATATATATATATATACATCCACATATACACATACATACATACACACACACACATGTATGGTGACCAGTATGTAATAATCTGTACAGATAGTAGTGCAAATATGGCAAAGGAATTTGGGTGAGTATGAGTAGTGCAATATGAACAAAGTGACAGTGCAGTGGTAAGTTATTAGACAGACTGTGATTGCCTGTTCAGTGCAGTAACAGCCACAGGAAAGAAGCTGTTTTTGAGTCTGTTGGTACGGGCCCTGATGGATCTATAGCGCCTGCCTGATGGTAACAAGTTGAATAGTCTGTAATTTGGGTGAGAGGAGTCTTTGATAATACCCCTGGCCTTTTGTAGACAGCGTCTTTTGAAGATGTCATCCAGGGTGGGTAGCTGGATGCCAATGATACGTTGGGCGGTTTTCACCACCCTCTGAAGGGCTTTACGGTCCTGAGCAGTGCAGTTACTGTACCACACTGAGATGCAGTTTGTGAGGATGCTCTCAATAGCACAGTGGTAGAAGTTCTTCAGTATCTTGGAACATAGATGGGATTTTTTTAGTCTTCTCAGGAAGTACAGACGCTGCTGTGCCTTCCTGATCAGGAAAGAAGAGTTCAGAGACCAGGTGAGATCCTCAGAGATATAGACTCCAAGGAACTTAAAGCTTATATATATATTTACTAAACTATATATATTTTTATTCATTTTTTTTTTATTTATATTTTTTTTATTTTAAAATTGTTTGGTTTAGTAAATTAAACTTTACTAATACATATTTTTATATTTAAAATATAACTTGTGTAGTTATGAAAAGTTTCAAATTGATTGTAGAGTGAAGTATTCATAAGATTTGATTTTATTAAATTCGAAAATTTCATTTTCATAATTTTTTCCTCATAAAGTTCTTTTTTGACTAGAATCTCTCATTGAAACTTGAAGCACTTCCTGATCACAATTCATTCATGTCACATCTGGTGTCCCACAGGGCATGGTGTTGAGCCCTTCTAGATTCTCTCAGTAGGCAAGGATACTGGTGTGTAATTCCTCAGTTACGTTGATAGACATTTTTCTATTTGCTCAAGCCGTATTCATTCCTCTCACATATTCAATGCTCTAAAAAACTCACGTAACTCCACCTCTGCCCTGCTCTCCCAGAGGTGTAGGTGGGATTGGATCAAACATTCCCACTAGACTCAAATGTTAAATACCCTTTTCCACAGCTGTAATCTTAATTGTCGACTCTTATTTTTGACAAAAACTACATTAACACTCATTAGTTTTTTGTAGTTGACTTTTAGATCACAGTCAGGTTGGTTCATCTACTTCTCCAGATCTTCTTACCTGTGCTTCATGAATTACAATGGATTCCATAGAAAACCTGCAATGAACCTAATAAAGCTGGCCCTTCTTATATGTTTGATCTGCTTGTTATCTCTACCCCAAACGATTAAATAATCTCTCAACTTCCTGAAACATCCCTTGGGTGCCTTTAGCTATGCTGCTCCATCACTGTGGAACAAATCCCTGTTTCAGCCAGAAACTTTCGATAGCTTTAAAAATCTTGCCTTAAAATGTTTTGTTGAGACAGGCCAGGCCGTTTTCTCTCAGTCTGGTCTTGTTTCATGTTTTTGTCTACCTCATGCATCATGTACCTTCACTGGAAGGTGTCCTTGAGTTTTAAGAAAGGTGTAAAGAAAATAAATTTCATTTATTAATATCAATCGCTCAGTGACTCATTCAGTGAACTTTCTTTTCTTTCAAGTGTCAATTTACAAAGTGTCCGAATCGTTCAATTAATGTAGTGTTTATCTGAATTATGTTTTTTTTTTAGTTTAGGTTTGTAATTAAATTAACTTGTAATCAATTTTTGTAAAAACAAACACATTTGCACTGTGCTTACACCAAAATCTTTCCTCTTCCGTATATCTTATGGTTTCTACTTAGAATGCTATGGTATGAATAATTTATGGAATGAATGACTGAATTTCTTTTTCGGTTCTTTCTCATGACTCTTCCAGCAAGCCTTGTCTCTGTGCAGCTTCATGAGAACAGCTCATTATCCTCCGGCGATACTCTACTCCTCACCTGCTCAGTTTTCTCAGAGTCGCTGATCGATCCGGACCCGAATCTGGAGCTGGATCTGGATGCGACGTGGCTGATGAATGACTCTCTTGTCTTGGCTCATCTGAGTCGTGAAGGGGTCCTGTTCAATGGCAGTGAGACCATGACGCTCACCCGCCTGGGATTGTGGGATTTTCAGATGAAGATTCACAACCTGGAGGTTTCGGATACTGGATTTTACTCGTGCAAAGTGGGTTTGTGGATTCAGAGAGAAAGAGGACGCTGGTACAAAGCTGGCGAGAAGAAATCAGAGCCTGTCGCCGTTCGGGTTACCAAGCAAAGTGAGTAGAATGTTTCTTATGTTGAATTCTAAAAAAATATTTGGTTAATGTTAGGTTGTGTTTACCAATCCATATGTTATTGGATCCCTACTTTCTCCTGAAATATTAGCAACTTTCTCTAATGGCTTGACTTCATGCATTTGGGGCCTTTTCCACCAAGTTTTTACCCTGTAGCAGTACTTTTTCATACCCAATTGGATGAAGTTGTAAAATCAGACTGAGACAAGCCACCCTTTTCATTGATTGCAGAAGAAAAGGGTTATACGTCATTCTGTTGATCACTGACTGGTTAATTGTCGAGCTCACTGATTGGCAGGAAATCTCCTTCAACAGCGTTCATTGTTCCGATTTCAGCATTTCTTATTCTTCTTTTGGTTTTTATAATGGGATTGTTACAATTCTTTCGCATTTGCAATGATGTCCCCAAACAGAACTAGAATGATATTCGAGGAATAATTACAAAAAATGTCCTTTTCTGTGAGTATATGTTGTTGAAACAGTTCTTTGTGTTTTCTGAAATATAAAAACATCATAAAATCACTGAACTGTGAAAATAAAAAATGTTTGATCTTTTCACAAATTCAACTTAATGATGCTGTGCCCAACTGCAAAAGTGAAGCAACAGAGGGCTGTATCTGGCACAAATTATGTGAAATTTTTGTCAGAGTTTAAACAGTGCTCTACATAATTGAAATAAGTTTCACTTTTGCATCCCTCTGTAACCTAGATTTTGTGACATTTGAAGAAAATGCCATCGGAAGTTATTTACAGCCACAGATAAATCAGATTTGCTTCAAACAGCACTTGAACCATCATCCATGAATTCTAATCCTGATTAGATGATATTTAAATTCAATTACAACGGTGCAATTCTTATGGCCGATACAGATTTCTCGTTTTGTTGACGCTAATTTTGTTCAATATATGTTATTTAAACAGGCTAACCCATTAAAACAAACACAGGCATGACCGGCAATACAGGAAATTATTTGCTAACAGACAACCAGAGGAAGCTCTATGGGCAAACTGGAGAAAACCAGAGAAGAGGACTGGTAGGAGAGCAAGATACTGAACAAAGTGTTGTTGAATGTGAAATAGAGGCTGATAATGTCACTGGATGAGAGGCTCTTGTTAAAGGCCATTGACAGTTGGTTTAAGAGCCTGGTTTGGTTCCCAGGACTCCGGGTTCCCCACCATAGAAACCGACTGTAGAGAGACATTCATCTCATCTCGACTTGTCTGCTCTATTTGAACAGAGACTGAAGACCTGCTCTCGTCTTGCCTTCATTTATCTCTCTTTAACTACTGCTTTCTTTCTCTCTTTTGCCGAAGTGTGTGTTTCTCCTCAGGCTATCCTAGAAGATGACATTGAAAGCTCTGAACTGTAAAAATTTAATAAAATAAAAAAGTCTATCCAAACAGTTTGATTGATATGTATTTTAGAAGTGGTTCTATGCTGTTAAAGTGATGTTTACCTTGTTTCTTTTTATATCCCATTATATAATGGTTTTGTTAATTACTTTTTTTACATATGCCATGTTGATTATATTAGTGATCACAGCTTTATATTTGTTATTGTTTAATTACTTATATTTAAGTATCGGAAGTTTCTGTTTATGAAATATTGCATTGAAGCACAAAATAATTCTGAAAATAATTTTTAGTTTTAGGATATTGTCAACACAAATCCACTTAATCCCACAAGAGCCATTAGAGTTATTTTATATTAGAACCCTAATCAGCCCTTGTTGTTGGGTGTTCATTTCAAGACTTGGTCACCAGCGAACAAATTGGTGAACCTGACACTGATTCACAATCTCGGGGGTTGATGGAGACACAGCTTTTGTCTGTGTGTGCGTGTGCGCGCATGTGTGTGTGTGTTCAGTGAGGCATGAAGGTGCCAGCTGTAGAGGAAGAAAAGCAGGGAGTCCTTCATCACTTGACTGGTACACAGCTTGGAAATTGAACTCAGAAATGAGAGAGAGAGTTTATGTTTGTACATGTGAACTGTTAAAAATGTGTTGCTTAGCACATTATGACTACTCAAAGGTTTTAAATAACCCAGTTTTCCCCACAAAATGCTCACATAGAACATAGAACACCCTAGCAACGTAGTGACTTGAAGCTGAGCACCCTAACAAAATCCCCAAATAACTTAACACATATATAAACACCTTAGCAACCTTCAATCCTACTTATTGAATACCCTAGTAACCGCCTAGAACACCCCAGTATTTCTTCAAAGCACACTAGCATCTCTAGAATACTCTTGCAACTCCCGAGAACACCTTAATTTTTCTGCAAAGTAAACCTACATATATCAAATATTCTTAGGAACCACATAAAACATCTTAGCATTTCTTTAAAATAAATTAGCATATCTAGAGTACCCTACCAACCACCTTAGAAACCTTACTATTTCTTCAAAGTAAACGAACATCTCTAGCGTACCCTAGCAACCACTTTGACCACAGCCACACCTAGCATTTCTTCAAAGCAGATCAGCATCTCTGGAACTTTAAAGCTACAACCACAAAAATCTTGATAAACCATCAACTCATCCAGAACAACTAGCAATCACTTAGAATGCCCTAGTAGCATTTAAGAAGCCGAGTAGCATCTCCAAATACAATAGCACCCATCTACAAGACTAGCATCTCTAGAATACTCTAGTGAGCACATAATCCACCCAAGCATTCTTCTTAGCAGACTAGCCAGTCTAGAACACTTAGCAACTATACAAAACATCCTAGCAACCAGCACAGCTTAGCGTTTCTTTTACAAAAGCATCTCAATAAAACCTCTTGAAGAGCCCAAAAAAGTAGAGCAGGCAAGTAACTCTTAAATATCCCAGGATTTCCCAATAATAGTCAAGATGAATTTGCAAGTCCATTACATAAAGCTAATTTTTATTGTTTGGTTATCATTTTCATGTATGTTGGAAAGGGGGGTGAATCAAAATTGATTTTTCTCTCTCATTTTTTCTTCTTTAGATCCAGACTTTACAGTTCTTTTAAGCTCCTCTGTAAAGCCGAAGTTCTCCGGCGATCCGACGGAACTGGAATGCAGAGTCACAAATGTCTCAAACACTCGTGGTTTCCGCTTGGGCGTTACATGGCTGTACAGAAACATTCAACCCGGATTGATGCACACCATTGCCTCCTTGGACGAAAACGGCACCATAATACCAGGCAAAAATTACAAGAGCCACGTGGAGGCAGGGTTTATTACGACTATGAGGGTGGAGCCTTTGTTGTTCAGGCTCCGCCTCCTTCACACGACAGAGGTGGATGTTGGCGAATATTCATGCACTGTGATGGTATGGAGCTCATCTCGGAATGGAAACTGGAAGAAGATGGCAGAGTTGCTGAGCTCACCGATTAAAATCAGCTTCGCCAACAAGCGTAAGTGCAATTGCGTTAATGTTATTATGCATTAAATCCATCCCAAAGTTATACATTTTTAAAAATTGTTATGTATTTGTCCTTGATTGTTCAGTTTTGTGGTTTACTTGGCTAGTGACTAGTGTTTAGCCACTTTGCCACACCCATTTTTGTCATTGTCAGATTACATTTTCACCAGTTCAAAATTTTTTTTAACATGTTAGGCGTACCGTACTGCAATCGATGATGAAAAAACACGGGTACTCATATTACATCTTTTGGGGACCAGTACAAGATAATTTTCATTATCTGAGCTCTGGTGAAAAATAAAATCTAATAATATATGTAATTTACGTCTAGTGCTGCAAAAATATTTAGTTCACCACGTTGAATTCAGACTTGGTTTCTATGTTTAGTTGCTACACGAAGATGAAAGATTACAGCTTTTTTATCACAGACCTCCATGACACGCGCTTTCTCCATTAGTCCATTTCCTAAATCATCTCTGTAATAATTACCTGAAGAGAAAAACATCTGTATGTGGCACAGTTGATGGGAAATACTCCTCCACACAGATTCATGAGCAACCGTAAATTATGCTGTTTTGTGTTTGTGTGATATTATACAGTGCAGGTCTGTCTGATGCTTTTCTCCATCTGTTTATTCTGCCATGCTGAACACTTTGACTCCTGCTGCTTAATGTTGTAGGGATGCCATTCCAACTCTAATGGATGTGGCATAATTTTGTCATTATCTAATATCGTACTGCTTTATTGGTACTCTTTATTATATTGGAATGCGTGCCAATGTGTGGTCTTATGTAACACAATTTGGTTTTCTTTGAGGGAGAAGAAATGGCTTGTGCTGGATGTTTGGTCTTGCTTGTTACAGAAGGCCAATGTTTCTTGGGATCAACTGATTGTTCTACAAAGTGATCGGTCAAAGTTAACAATTGGAGTTGTTTCTGTCCTAATCTGAAGGATAAAATTCAACCGAACATAAAGAAAAACTACAAGAGAAAAACTGAAACAGACAAAAAGTGCAGAATGACAACTACAGATGGCTAAATAAATGCTGAGTGCTGAGGGTGATCATGCCAGTAGTGAATTTTAAGAGGGGGGGGGGGGGGGGGGGGATGGTTTGAGCTGAAGAACTCTTTTGGAACCCTTTGAATGTTTTTGCACTAGCTTAGGTCTGCGCTGTTGTGTTCCTGCTAAAAAAAGTTTGGTGCTAGTTTTTGGCTTTGGGTTCAGGTTAAAAGTAAAGGCTCTGGCAAAGTTTTTTTCGGCTCAGTTTGGATCGGTCCTTTGATTATATGGTTTTGGGACTATTCCACAACATTTCATATACAATATAACTTATAACATTTCAATTGTCTCATATTACAACTTTTACCAGTTTTTTTTTTAAATATGGATTTTTCTGGACAGTTACACTCAGCACCATTTTCATGCAGCCGCACATTTTTGAAAAGGCAGCAAATGTTGCTCATTTTGAAAACGTCTAATCGCAGTGTTGCTGTTTACTCTGCTTTTGTTGATTACAGCATGTATATATATTTTGTTTTTGTTAAACGGGTACATGTGGTAGAAACTTTTGTGTGAAAAAAAAAATTGTGTTACGACTCGTTCAATCAAATCTCATTTGCTTGATGCAATCTGTGATTGTATTTTGAATGTCACACACAGTTTTGGTATGCTACACAAAGTACTACAGCAGAGGTTATCATTGTACTTACTGGTTGTGGTTTTGAGATAGAGGTCCAGATAAACTGAGAACTGATCCATCCTTTAATAAAAGTTGTTTAGAGAATCCAGCATTGTATCCCCATTTAGATTAACAAATCTTTTTCCCGGATTTAAACATTTGGGAGGTGGCACGGGCATAGTATGTACATATGTTTCAGTGATATGACCTGTCCTATTATTCTTAATTGGATATTCTTCAAACTTAGAGCTATACAACACAGTGCATGAAAAATTGTTGTAAAAAAATGTACATTTCTTTATAGGGGACCTTTAAAAATAAAAAAAAAACATTATGTAACTTAAGGCACATTTTAAGCTCAGCTCAAATGGCAAATCCATAAGGTAACAACAAAACTTAAAATCCTGTTTATTCTATGAAATTCTTTTTTTTTAAATAAAATTTGTTTTATTGTAAAAAAAAAAACACTGATGGGTTGTAATTATTTTTCACATGTTTTCAGTAATGATTATGTAAATTGTGTTTTATATAATTGTAGATTTTTGTAGATAATTTCTAGCAGCTTCAGCTTGTAATAATCTTGCAAATACCCAAGTATCTACCCAAGTCAAATAAAACGTTCCATATTCCAACATTTCTTTTTTTCAGCTCCATCTCTCTCCGTGGAGGCCAGACGTCTGAGTGAGCCTCCAACCGCTGGCTCCAGCTTCCAGATGATCTGCCAAACCGATACCCTCAACCTTCTCCCCCCGAGCACCATCTTCTCCGCCCTGGTGCATTTTCAAGAAGCTTTAGGGTCACCCCGGCTAACCCTGGCTTCTCTAGATCCAGAAGGCATCCTGACGATGGAGAAAGGGTTGAAACCAGAGCTCATCACTCTAGTGAAGAACCAGCAGGCGGAGTTCAGATTCGGGATCCAGGCGATACAGGAGAGTCAGCGTGGGTACTACTACTGCCAGCTGAAAGCCTGGACGCTGAAACCTGGAGGGGGCTGGCACGAGCTGAGCCATGGAGATTCCAATACACTCGAGGTGGACTTCACACACACAGGTGAGACTGTTAGACATCCCTCCCCACCCCACCCTCGAATGATTAACATTTGCAAATAGGTTAAATCTATAATTTAGAATAGGTTAACCTGGTTCAGTGGTTGCAGTTGTGCACTCTTATTTCAAGGGTGTCCAGCTTTGTTTAAAGATGCTTTCACTAAGTAGTTTACCATCATTATTACTAGGATTTGTTTATTATTATTGTTCTTTATTCTGCATCCTAGTCAGAAATACATGTGAAATGTCCTTAAAGTACAGATTCAGAAGATGTCTGCTCCTGTGTTTATATAGATCCCCCATCTCCACTTTTTTGTTGGTTAGAAAAAATTAAACATGAGACTGAAACCTCTGTGAGTTTAGAGTTCACTGATTGGATGCTTGCATACTAGTTCAACAAGTTACTAGTCATTCTGGGTTATCTAATCATGGAGGTCATACTTAATGGTTCAATGTCCTACTGAGTAACTATGATGCATAGCTAGCAATTTAATAATTTGTCCATCTGAACATGTGCATGAATAAAGGTTCAGACAATTGCCTCCGGTTCTGTTTAGAATGCTAGCTGTTTCTTTTTCCAGTGGATCTTGCATCTGTGGGGGTTTCCCCAGCTTCAGTTTTCTAAAACTGTCCGAAAGAAATAACATAAACTGATGGTTTCACATTGTGCTGATTGAATGGTGAACATGCAAGATCACCCTATGCCTGTCTGTTTCAGTATGAATCATAAATCCCACTTTCTCCTTGAAAGTCAATTGTTACCCAATGGAAAGTCAGCTTTAAAAAGTGCAATTTCTGCTGGTTACTCACTTCCAAAATATCTGCATGACCAATTGATTGACAGCAGAGAGGAGGAAACAGACTGGGGGGATTCTCCCAATGACTTCTTCTGCCTCCTTCTGTCTGTCAGGTCACATCCTAATCCCACGTATTTTCACTTTAATTTATGACCTAATGCTAGGAAGTGCTTTTTTAATCCAATCCTTTTATTAATTTTAACTGTTGCGGGTAGCGAGAGAGACACGGATACACTGGCACAGTTGCTAACCCCAACGGGGCAGTTTATTAAAAACACAGGGGCTTTAAAACACACTCACATTATATTACACATTTAAAAAACAAGGTCCACGATCCGTTGGGAAGGTCAGGGTGGCCATGCCTAGGGCTGGGCGATATGAAGCAAAAAATATATCTCGATATACGATATATCTCGATATCGACAGGATTTAACCCCCCCCCCCCTCCAAAAAAAAAACTACTGCAAAAACAAATATTACAAATTTCAAAGTCGTTTTTTTATTGACGCTCAGAGGTGCTTCTGCAAATTTTCTTTCAGAAATCCTTGTATACATATTATAAAACAATAAAGGAATACATATTGCCTTTTCATTCAAAAATAAAACAACTAAAAAGCAGGCAGTGAATAGGGACAAAGTGCTCCTGTAACATTTAGGATATAAACAAAATCCCTGATGACATAAATAATAATTTAACTGTAAAATAATACACATTGCCTTCTTTTCATTCAAAAATAAAACAACTCAAGCTCATCTTTGCAGGACCTCTGTTGTAAGGAACCTTTTCCAATTCAGCAGCAAGCCACGTTCTCTCTGTAGTGTACAGTCACGGGAGTTCCTGTCTCAAAAAGTAATGCCGACTGGGTAAACTGTATCTGACTGGGATCAGTGTTTTTAGCATACGTTTAAAGCCACGTTGTTCAACGACGGATATGGGTGCCATGTCCACCGCTTTGTGAAATGCCACGGACTCTGTGATGCTACAAAACCTTGCGCTCTGTCTTTCATATTCTACACTCCGCGTTATAGAATTGTGGAGATTAGTTGAGCTTTGGTTGGCAGCAACTTTCACGGCATTCACGGCAGTAGACATCTGTCTGTTGTTCATCTGACGACTTAAAACCAAAGTATTTCCATATAATGGAGCCAGCTGTTCTTTTTTTGCAACAAGTAGCCTCCGGGCTAGTTGCGGGCTCCGCCATGTTGAATGAGACGACAGGCGAGGGGAGGGGAAACAAAAGCAAGGAGGCGCGGACGAGCGCAGCACAGAGAAGGCACACAAGCAAAGTGGCGAAAATTAAAAATAAGACATTATATCGATATGTACGATATGCCAGAATTCATATCGAGTTTAAAAAATATCTCGATATATTTTAAATATCGAGATATCGCCCACCCCTAGCCACGCCCCGGTGGCTTGGTATCCCTGGCTCAAAGTGTAGAATCTGCCGTCTACGGGCTTCTAGACCTCAAGAGGCCCGTCCCTGTGGTGGCATCCTCCCGGCATCACCGGCGGCAGATGCTCACCGATCTCTACTCGGGGACAGGTGCGTCCGGCCAGGTCCAGTGACTCAGCGAACTCATCGGCTCCGCAGTCGGGCTGGGTGGAGTTACGCCACTCCAGGATTTTCCAACAAAGGGAGAACGTACTAAACGTGAAGTCAAGAGATTTCAAAAAGTGGTAACATAACTGGAGCAGTGGTGTGTACAAAGTTTTAGCCAAAGAGTCTGAGTTTAGGTGGTTATGATTAAGCAGATTCAGATGCTATCCCTCAGAATTTTGAAATCTTTGGTATCTTTCTTTACAATAAGGCTGCAATAAAACAGTTTTCTGCACTCCATTAGTTATTTTAAAGTTGTGTAGGGTCACTATTCTGTTTTGGGGTGAAATTGGAAGTCATGTGCAACAACACTATTAAAATCTCATCCAGGTTTTGTTTTGGATGTTTTATGATTTTTAAAGGCCCTACATTCGCCCTGTCTATCAGTTCTGATGTGAGCAGCGTTTACCCGCGGGAGACAGTGAAAATAGCCTGCGACATCAGTGTGAGCGGCACATCCTACAGCACAGGTGAGTTACAATCCTCTCACACAGTCCTCTCATCGTACTGTACAGATGTGTTTGTGTTTATAGTCGTTCAAAAATACAACCCAGAAATAGTGGTGCCATTTGAAGTTTAAAATAGTAGTTATGCACAACGATTTTTTTTAAAAAGGCCATGAATTCAATTTCTCTGGTGAAAATGTATATATATATATATATATATATATATATATATATATATTCATGAAGGCCTCAACAATCCAAAAGATTGTTGGAGAACCAAGTTGTCTGCAGATCCACACTCTTTAACCTCTTAAGCCCGAGAGTCCCCGGTACCGGGGACTTGCCCCCTTGTGCGTTACATTTTCACTCATAGCTCACGAACCCTGAGAATAACCCACACATATAAAATACTGTTGTGTTCAGCGGAAACTCCTCTAAAAACGTATCTAATTCAATTTCATATTCGTGAACCACAGCTCGAACGCCATGCAAATAAACAACAACATGTCCGGAGTATAATTCATGACCACGTTTTGTTTATGTGCGATATGTATCCACAATATAAACGGAAACACCCAAACCATTACATTAAATGAAAGCTAACAACCAGCTGAATCCAGTGATATGCAACTCATTAACATTGCATGAAGTATTTCAGAGCAGGGAGCGAAAGTTCCACGAAAAAACGCCAGCGAAAACCAAGCAAGCATGTAAATCTTGTCTTACCTTTGCCGTTTTTTCAACAAAAAGTTATTTCCATAGCGATAAAAGTCCGTTTGTTGTTATGTCCGGTCGATAGCTTCGCGCAAACGCCAATTTGGATTATTTCTGTAGCTTTGTGGCGTCATTACGTCACCAAATATGGAATGACTCCCGGTGCGTAAGAGGTGGTCTCTCCACGCTGCGCGTCGTGTGATTCGTCGGCGATCCCGTCAGTCTCAAAATGGTTGATCTCATTGGCTTCCTCAGAATCAGAGCTTTCCAGCGATATATAGAGCTCTCGGATTGGACAGATGGTCGGGGGGTAGGGACACGCAGAAGCTCGACGTCAAAGCGTTTGTGAGTGAAACGTTCCCAAAAGCGCGGCAAGATGGGGTAAATGAGCTTCCACCCCCCTTTTACAGCGTTTCTTTAGGAGTTTTTTTTGCTGAAATCATGTCCCGTAAGCAAGAAAAGAAAGACTATGAACGTAGCTAAAGCTTTGGACAAGATTTTTTCCATATTTCAATTATTGTGCCAAATTGTGCCAAACTGTGCCAACATGGATTACGCCTGAACTTTGTTCAATCAAAACCTTTACAGAATATTACTTTCTTGTAGTATGAACACCAAACTTGCTACAGATGTTCTTGACATGTAGTGGTTACAATTGATTGTGTTTATTTGCTTCGTTATAAGTAAAATAAGGAGATATTGGAGGAAACATGTGTTTTTTTTTTTAGGAGTTCATTTTTTGGCCATTCCAACATCAATTACTCTTACCCAGTGTTCTTGACTGTCAAATAAACTCATCCACACCACTCCCCAAGAACCTATCTTCATTTTGATACCAAGATTTGCAGTTTAGGCCTTGTAAAAGCTGAGAAATGCCTTAAAAAGTAAAAGTATAGGATTTTCGGAAAATAGGCCTCAGGGCTTAAGAGGTTAATAAGTCCTTTAAAGGAACACGAGTGTTTTTTATCTATTTAATCTATCTATCTTCTCCAGATCTGGGCAATAGCACCTTTAGCATAGTTTAGCATATATCATTGAACCATTAATAGCATTATACCAGTTGTTTAAATTGAAAAAGATCAAAGAGTTTTCATACTATTACCATATTTTTAAAAGTTTTAATACCTGCAGAAAATGAAACGTTGCTATTTTGTAGGAAAGTTATGATAATTTAGTACATGTTTTCTGGGTTCTTACAATAGATGACATTTCTAAAACACTGTATTATATATCTCTTTTATTATGTGATCTTTTGATCTTTTCTACTTCTGAATTTTTTATTGTTGTACAGCACTTTGAACAGTGACAGCTGTGCTTAAATGTGCTCTATAAATAAATTGACTTTGACACTGACGTACAACACAGCTCCGTTTAATTCAAGCAGCTGGGAATTTAAGTTACATTCAAATGAAGCTCTTCAGTAAATAACTTTAAAGTGGTTTTGTAAAATAGGAGAAAACATTCAGTAATGCTGAATACTGTTTTTTCTGCTACAAAAAAGTGAAGGAATGGGTTTCTAGTAGGGCTGTGCATTTAATCGCAATTGCAAATAAAAAAATATCTAATTTTAAACACATGCAATTTCTAAATCGCATAAGGCTGCAATTTTATCTGTTAATTTATTTTCAATTTTATTCAGAATACGTTCTTGTGTACATGTTTTTCTTTTTATACCAATCAGAGCTGACGCAGCTCATACACCGGGCAATTATAGTTAAGCTGAGCGGGAGAAAGATGTAAACCAATCAGAGCTCACCTTGCACACAATGAATCTTTGTTTTCCTGCTACCAGCTCAGCTTTGGAGAGAGTGTTTAGTACTGGGGGAAATGTGGGGACATGCCACCGTTCATGCTGTAAACCAGAAATGGTGGACATACTGGTTTTTCTTGCAAAAACAGTTGCCAAAATCGTAATCGTAATATGATTATTTGGTCCATATTGCACATCCCTAGTTGCCAGATTGAAAAACAATTAAGTGATACTCAGTAAACCATCATTTAATGGTTTCTTCATTACAGTTTTTTTTTTATTTTAGATATTTATTTAACTGTTATTCACAAAAGACATTACAAAAAAATCAGCAAATAAAAATGTACGATACTGATCAGGATTTTTACAGGTGAACATTTTGAAAATGTGGGTCCTTTCATGTATTTTTCATCAATGTAACTGAAACTGAGGTCTGGAGGTTATGAAAATAAACAAACCTTTAAAGCAGATTCAATGTTTGGCCATGTAATGTGATCCTTAAAAACATTATTTACACAGTGCTTTGCTACACTGTTTCCTCCACGTTTGTTTCCAGGCTTGTTTGTAAAATGATTCACTTGACTCTCTGTACTTTCACCCTGATGACTCAATGCCAACAACATTTAGAGCAAACTGTATTAACAACGTCTGATCATCAATGAATGCTCATCGCTTACAGATCAATATTGTAAATACAGAGCAATCAATCCCAAACAATTACCAATTTTTCTTCGGTCAGGAACCTTGGAGAGATTCTAGATGAACAGTTTATTGTTCCCAAACCCCATCATCAAAACAGTTACCCGGTAAAGACTATACTCGGGTACTGACCTCGACTAATGATCCAAAACTCTGCAGATTGACTGGTTTTGGAAAAGAGGCTTAGTTAATATTTAGATGTTTTCAAATATGTGTCATTTTTGGCCTATGTGTTATACTTATATTATTAGAGCATTTCATATCACTATATTTTTTATCAATATCAGATTTGTGTCATATTGAAGGTTTGAAATACACCATTATATAACGTTTGCCCATATCCTCCACCATTGACTTGCCTAAGTGTAAAGGAACCCACACAATAATGTGATTGCATTTGATTCTGAAGACGCAGAGCACATTTTTCATTTCCTGTCATGCTCATTTTCAGTTTTGTAGCTGTTAGAATGTGTTTGAAGGACTTTGGGGATGTGTTGTTTGTATGTGTTTTCATCACTCACATGGTCATTTGAGTTTTGAGCACATTAAACTCAGTCCTTTTCTTCACCCATTCTACACCCGAGGCCGAATGTATGTGTTTGTATGTCAGATCCTATCCCACAATACCCAGCGGCGACCCACACAGCCCAACAGTGACCCTTGCTCATTACTCTAAGCCACGGTCCAAACACATTAGTGGAAGACTGAGTCGTGATAGAGGAGAATTGAGCCTTGTTTCTGCTCCAGAGATTCTCGCATCAGTCTCAAATGAGAAGATGCATCATGAAGATCAAACGCTGACATTAACTGGGGAGGAGGAGATTCATTAGATGCAGATCAGTCGTGGACAAAGAGTTCCAGTGATATTTTTCTGCAGAGCTAAACCTTTTCTCTTTTTTAAACCTATAGGGTTCCAGTCACATCTCTATCCCAAATTACCAATCATTAAGCCCCACCCAAAGAGGAAAGTTCGGACAACCACTATAGAGCATTAAAATTCACTCAGTTATGGTTTCATTGTGATGCATTGGGGTAATCATCTGATTGGAAGTAATGTGGTAGGCCACACTGTCTACTAAACCTCCAGGAGGTTTAAGGCCAATTTAGACTTGTGCATCAAGCCTATGGAGTAGCCCCTGTATAGATGCAGATGCCTACATTGTAACCTGGTCTGCATCTATCCGTTTAGGCAACATACACCGTAAGTTCTGTGATTAGTTTGTTTGGAATCCATGTTGTCTCCACCATGGCCACCAGTAGAAATCTATATTTGAGTGAAGAAGTCCACCACACAATGACACACAGCTCACTAGCATTTATGAAGTGCTATCGTGAGGCTACACGCAAAAGCTACGCTATTGAGTTCATCATAACAAGGATGTCTACACTTACAAAATATACCTATTTTCGTCTAATTTTTAGCTGGGTATTTGTTGGATTTGTTTACACTCTAAGCTAAAATGGAACATTTCTCTTTGTTAATTATTTTATGTTATTTTCCACTATAATATTCCCGAAACCATTGCACAAGGATTACTGTAGAAGCCTCATGTCAGATTGTAAATGCTCTGTTTAATTCAAATAAAAACTATTTGGCTTTTGATCAACATGAACCTTTGGTGATTTATGTAAGAGAATGGTATAGTAGTTTACAAGACTGTGCTCATTAATAACATTTGTCTCTCTTACTATGGTGATTAGATCTCTCCCAAAAAGCTGGACGGTCCCATATCAAAACTCTCATTGTAAATAATTTTAAGTGATACAATTTTTCGTGTTAGTGCTCATTTTTAAGCAGATACAGCTGTCTAGAACAAAACAACAGCATTTCCTGGCTAATGTCCTGTGAACGTTAGCTCCTATTCTTCTCTTTGCTCCATTCCTCCTCGTCTCATCTCTGGTTGTGCATTCAGTGCGTGGGTTTGACATCAGTGGGCCGTCTTACACACTTTCACTCTAATTGCTAGTTTAGGACCATTGTCTCTTTATTCTCGTCTCTTTCACTCTTTCTCAACATCGGTGCATGGATGTGTGTTTCATTGCATCTTGGCTGGGAGACAGAAAACTGTATTTTTATATGGCATCACATCTTCTAATTGATCTTTAGTTCTTTGAAGCAGTGTGTCTCTGTCTGTGGGTTCGAGAGGAAAAAGAGGTTTGTAAGAAATGGAGCTGAAACATTTGCAATTTGATGAGATTTCGGCTCAACCTCCATAAATAATCAGCTACAGTACGAGGGTAGAAAAGTGGCATCTTGAAATAAATTTCTCGAAGGATGAGCTTCTGGAAAATTTTGTCCTAAAAATACACACACCCCTAATGAATTTTAAATCTCTTTTTTTTCTATGTGCAGCATATACATGAGTAAAAACTAAAGTCAGATCTGAATTTCAGTGGGATCTTCAAACCAGATGGTTGGTTGATTGATTGATTTACTTGATTGATGGGTTTAATTGACTGGCTATTAGGGGTTAGTTGGTTGGTAAGATTGTGGATTGCGTTGATTCGATGGATCGGTCGGTTGTTCTGTTAAAGGGATGGATTGGTAAAGTTGCTTTGGTGGGTTTGGTTAATTGATTGTTTCGTTTTGTTGATTAGTTCCTTAGCTGGTTAATTTGTAGGTTGGGTTGGTTGGTTGGATGGATGGTTTGCTAGAGTTGATTGGTTTGGTTTCATTGGTTGACTTGTAGGTTGAGTTGTTTGGTTAATTTGTGGATTGGGTTGATTGGATGGATCTATTGGTTGTTTGGTTGACGGGATGGTTTGGTGTAGTTGCTTGGTTGGTTTGGTTCATTGGTTCTTTGTTTTTGTTGATTGGTTCGTTGGTTGGTTAATTTGCAGGTTGAGTTCGTTGGTTAATTTGTGGATCGGTTTGACTGGTTGGACATATTGGTTGGTCGGGTGGAAGGATTGGATGAGTTGGTATGGTTTGGTTGGTCAGTTTTGGATTGTTAGTTTCTTTTTAACTAATTTGATGCTTTTAATGAACTAATTGGCTTATTAGATTCAGTTGAATTTTTGGTTACTTCAGCAGCTTTTATTGTTTGGATTGGAACAATGTGTTTTTTAAGTTGTTATCATAAGGTAAGATTATTTATAGACAATTACATTTTAGACTGTGAGGGAAGTCAAAAATCTTTGAATTAAGAAACTCTGTTATGTGCAATAACTTTCACTTGACATTCCAATTCATGCTAAAATAATTATTGCGATTGTACCTTTCAGATGACCTGTCATTGGAGCTCCAGTGGTTTCTGGCTCGTATGCGTAGCTCCAGTAGTCCTTCTCTTTTGGCCAGCATTGACCGCTGGGGTATTGTCAGGAAAGCACCTCGAAATACTACCAGCGACCTCACCCTGGAGCATCTGGAGCCCCACCGATTCTCTTTGAGTGTGCAGGGGGTACAGGATAGTGACGTGGGTGAGTTTTACTGCCGCACCACTGCTTGGATCCGCTCCATGGGGACAGGTGAATGGCGACGAGCACATGAAGCCACCTCAGAGAGACTCTGCATCAACGTAAAGTTTGATGGTGAGTTCCAAATATGAGATGCTTTCTCATGAGATGAGAGAACAAAAGATCTTGATTGAATGTTTTAATGGGTTGAACTGGTTTAACTGGGCTAAGTTCTGTCTTAAACTGTGCTTAACTGTGTAATTATTTAGATTCAGATGGTTTATCTTACTGGATTGAGCTGGTTAATCTTACTGGATTGAGTTGGTTAAGTAGGATCCTTAGCTGATTTTAGAATTTGATCTTAACCTAGTTTGATTTCACCTAGTCAATTGTGGTCTTCAACAGTTTGAGAGCTTTTGAGTGGTTTATAGCTGATCTTAGATGGTCTATAGCTGTTTTGAACTGGTTAGTGCTGATTTCAGCTGGTTAACAATGGCTTGCAGGTGTTTAAAGATTAATGATGGTATACATCTGTTAATTAAAGATAGTCTGCAGGTGGTTTGAGCTCGTTAATGAGGATCTGTTGCATGCTGGTCAAGTTAAAGCCACACAAAAACCTGATGGTGAAGACCAATTTAAGCTGAATAAAATGTATATAATTAATGTGTTATTTTTCTATCATGTTCAGGTCATTTTGAAGCTCACTAACCTCTCTCTCTCTCTCTGTGGCAGTTTGGGAGTCGATGCGGGTGCCTCTGCTCTACGGTCTCTGTTCTTCAGTCGCTGTAGGATTCATTTCTCTTGTCTTGGGACTTGTGTGCTCTCGCTGCTGTAAGACCACTAAGCCTCCAACCCCTCGCTCACGTAAGCTGATGGAGTTGGAGATGGATTGACAACGAGAGTACAGTTGTCCCGTTCCTGCCTGGAGGCCATGGTGACAACTGCATAAAAACACTGCAGAACAGAAGAAGGCTGCTAAGTGATTTTATTTTTTTTTCACATACAGAGATTTTATAAATCATCATTCATCGCCTTACAGCTAATGTGTGAAGTCCTGCATTGTATTTAATTGCTAGAGTGTATTGACAATTTCCAAAATCAAGGGAGAGCATTTTAAAAATGACGCATTTGCCCCAACCCCATATAATTTTTACCTGGGTGAACCGTACATTTAGTTTCAAATGAACTGCATAATACATATATTCTAAGATTTTATCATGGTCTAAACACATAGGGTGGAAATCTGCAACGAAAAGATTTGTATCCAACACGGAAAAAGTGGATAAAAGAATAAAATCTGAGGTTTTTAATTCACAAGCGACAGTACATCCAGGTTTCATGAACCACAGGGTACAATTAGATAGAATTCCTTTTGGATTGCTTATGGTGTAGATCCCCCTCAGAAGCTACAAGTAGTGGAAAATATAGGGCTGTGATAGCTGGTTGCTAGCTAATTGAAGCTGGTTTGAGCCGGTCCACCAACTGTATCTTCTGCACATAATATGGGCTGTTTGGTAAACCACACAACTTCCAAATTAGACGATTAGCACCAACTTGGTTCAAAAAAGTAATGAATTGCAAGTACTTCTACTGAAATAGTTTTGTTTGAGATTTATATTAACAGAAATTATTTATATGTATGTTTTGCAAAAATTCAAGTTTATCTGTGAGCTCTGCTAGTAGAAAATTGTCTGCTCCCTTAGGCAACTGTATCTTTGAGGTTTCAAACTTTGGTACCATAATGGTGGGAATGTTGACAATGTGAAATTTGGCTCAGAAGATACAGTCAGTACTAAATGTAAATATTAAAAGGTAATGAAGCGCTCATGCTTTATTGAGGTCTACTGAAAACAATTTTGCATAGAGGGGAGGAGAGTGAGTGTTAAAGGGTGAGTAAACAACATATCAGTCGCCATGGGACTCTCTAAAACAGGGCTATGATCTCATTGAAGGAATGAAAGAGTCCTTGGAACTCCGTTTCATCCACAATTCAGACTGCTTTGATCAGCAGCCCAAGTCCACTGTTCTCCAGTTCGTGCAGCTCACACAAGAAAATTGCTCGCTATACAGATTTGATGTGCTGGTGTCAGTGTCTAGCCAGAGTCTAGCACGTTAAGGCATTATAATTTAAAAGGGGGAAAAAAGAAATTTATTTAAAACATTTGCGATATAAGAAGCGCAATAACAAAATACTAAAACCCTAAAGCAAATGAAAATGCTATATCATATATTATATATAAAACACAACTAAAAATATCATGTCTATTGATTGAAAAAAACTATCAGGATTTGCAGCTCAATCGAAGTTGATTATCTAAAACACTAGTAACATAAAGCGTACAAGACAAATGAAGGGACGGAATTCTTAGAGATGAAATTAGTTGATTTCGGGGTGGAGCTTTAAATGGGAACAAAGAGACCAATGGGATACAGGAAACAAGAAATTGCATGGGAAAACACAAAGCACATAGACCAACACAGATAATTTTTAGAACGGCCACTAGGGGATCGCAATACTGGCAGCTATAGTTGTTCTAGCAATATAAGAGGGCAGTGGACCATTTAACTAATATAAAAGCTTTGTTTCTGGGATTACACTTCATTAAACGGTAAATAAAATATCATATAAAGGAAAGTTGATATGTTTTCGACTTGACTTTGTTAATCCACCCTTAACAAAAATAGCCTTTAGCTGCTGTTTAAGTCCTAACAGAACGTAGAAACACCAACGCCGTTCTGTCCACAGCAGCTGCCCAGAGTTCTCTCACTGGAAAGTGTGTCGTGCTATCGTTAATAATTAAGAGTCAGCGTCTTTCATAAGATAGGAGAACTTTATCTCGTGAATACTAATGGCAGCATGGCAAGCAAAGTAGTAGATTTTACTCCGGGAAGATGAAAATAGTTGGGGAAAAAGGATAAAAATTACCAAGTTTGTCCACAACTAAAAGATTTAAGTCTATTAAACTTAAATCTAATAAACTGTCAAAACATTAAGGTTTAATTACTTTCCAAATTCATTTTGCTGATGCACAAGGCATCTGCTCTGTGGTGTGGTGGTCAGTGAACACACTTCCCAATTGCACTTTTCTTTCTTTTACCCTTCATTTCCTGTCGTCTTCCCTACAAAAAAGAAGGAACAGACATAACCAATGAACTAAACATTTGTAGCTTTGCTTAAGCCTGAGGGGCCTCATTGCTTATGGCATGGCCTCTGCATAGACACAGAGCCTGATACAGACTGCAATTGTAACTTCACGCAATGCCAATGCAGACTGGGTTTCCTGTGAAGCATTGTGCATATCTGCGTGTCTGTCACGCCACAAACACAGATTTTGTACCGTTTTTTTAGTTCAATACAGAAAAAGCCGAACTTAGAAACCCCATTGCCAACTAGCGTTTAGGAAAAGTTATGCAGACAGAGCGCTGAGTTATAAATGCACATGATGTCCGGCAAATCACACTCTAGTCTAGGCTTGTTGTAAATACATGAAAGGAAGAGTATAATTGACTTACTGGAATAATGTCAGTATTTGTACAGATTTTCTGATCAATGCAGGGCTTCACACATTGCTGGTAGCAGTGGCACCAACCATAAAAGCTGTCTCAGAGGATCGCAACCTGAGTTATGTTTGCAGATATTGCACTAAACACATTCATAGCAGCCAATAACACCTTACTCTGGATTTATGAACTTTTTGTTGCTGAAAGGAGATTTTTTTACACTGTAGAGGATGAAGCAGGATTTAAGGAACTGAACCTCAAGCTCCAAAGACTCCATCTGCTTCCAGATCAGGATTACAGACACCGTTTTTACTGAAATTCTTCAGACATTGGTGCTTTTTACTTTAATGGAGCTCAATGAACTGTATGTTGTATTGTGAAGGCTGTGATCCTGTTGTATTTTATACATAGTTTCAACCGATTCCACTGAAAGTGAACCACTACAAATTGGTGATATTTAGAAATCCTTCTAGGAGCCCTTTCTGGATTCCACTTTGGACTGATCAACTATAGTGTGATTAGGGAGGTGACTCTAGATGACTAGGCAGGTTGCTTTAACTACAGCATTATGTTTGAAGAAATGTTTTGTAAAAGTAGTATTTTAAATATATAATGAACTCCTGATGTTATAATGTGCAATCTCTTGGCTTTCTGTTTTTTTCAATCACACAACCTGATCTCAGTAGCTAGAAACAACAAAAAACAGCAAGGCAATAACCAATCTATTCGGCGATTTCACACGGCTGTTTCAAGAGGCTCCGGTGGTAAGCAACCATGACATTCATAACAAACCTGGAACCCAAGAAATGTCATCATTTATGTTGAAAATTGGGCTGAAAATAAATCCCAAAAGCTGATTTATCAAAGGCTACATCACCAGTATAGAAAGTAATGTTAAATATATTGGTCAGATAATGACCACAATCCATTCCTACAGCATCGAAGTGGGAACTTACACCACAGTAAGACATTCGTTTTCTTGATTTTATTCCTACTGTTTCTGTGTTTCTTTCCACCAAAGCTTCTCTTTCATTCCTAAAATGTTGAAATGATTGAATAGAAGAATCCTAAGAATCAAACTTAAATACCGGTAAGAACCGTTAAAATAAAAAATAAAAAAATTTAAAAGAATTTATAAAGATCAAGAATTAAAAAAGATTATATTCCTTAATAAAGGACAACACATTAAATAATTATTTAATATTTATTATTAATTTTGTGCCTTTAATGTTGTTTTTTATATCTGCTCTCTACAACAAACTAAATATCTTTATATATTTATATAGATATCTTTATATATTTATATCTAAATAGCATTCCTGTGGCTCAGTTGGTAGAGCATTGCGCTAACAATGCAAAGGTTGTGGGTTCAATCCCAGGGATAGCATGAACTGATAGAAACAATATGTTCATTCAAATGTAAGTTCCTTTGGATAAAAGCATCTGCCAAATGCATAAATGTAAATGTAAATCTTTTTTGTAGAGGTTCTTAAGAATTTAAAGTGAAACCATTAAAGTGAGACCATCGCTACATTCTTTAGGATATAGCTGTGATGATAAAATGAGAAAACAAAACAGAGTAACAGCTAGTCCTAGCAGCAGAGCTCCTCACTCTTTTGAGGAAACTCATTCGAAACTTTTGTTTCCTTCCTCTAACAACAAAAACTTGAGACCATAGGTGACGATAAAAACAATGATGATGATGCTCCTTCACCAAGACAGACTGGTAAATGGGCAGCATTACTGCAGCTTTACTCCATCACTCCATCCATTTCTCACTGATGAACCTTGAGATCCTTGACCACTCTGGTGGAACCTGTAGAGAGCAAACATGGAAAACCAAGGCCTCAGATTTGGAGGTTGTGATCCTTGCTACTTCACACTCGGAACACATCACCTCCTGCAGGTCCTGGTGTGACGGAGCTGAAATCCATCCAGCTTCAGACTCTGACTTTAATGTTAATAACTTTTAAAAAGAACTTTAAAAAAAATTCACTTCACTGTCTAACTTTATTTTTAAGAACAAAGGCTAGATGTGTTTGACTTTTGGCTCTAAACGTCTTCTGACGTACTGACATTGTATTTGTGAGGGTCAGACAATGTCCTCCTTCCTTTATACCAGTTTTCCATGATGTTTTCCATTTCCAATCCATCTAACAATAGAAAGAAAGTGGAATCATTCCGCAGAGAGTTGTTGCAATGTTTCCAGTCCATTTTTGGGTGCACTCTTTCTTAAGAGCACAAGAGAAAAATAAAAGCATCTCTGCTGTTATGTGGAGGTCAAGGTTTGCTGGGTTTGATTCTGTGTTCCTGAAGATCCCATAATATCTTGAACTACCCATGAGGAAGCAACTAGAGCTGAAACAGAGCACTTTGCATTAGAAGCCAGAAACCCCCTTTTATATTGAGTCTCCAGCAAGGCCTCCAGGGCATCCAGCGAGTCTTTCTTTTCTATTTCTGAGTCTGAGGATCTTTGTCTGTCACACCGAACAGGACCTTGTGAATCTCCCTCGCAGACACCGAGGGCTTTGTGTCTGGGCTGGGTTCCTTCTCCAGCTCTTCACCTTATGTTTTAAATGTCTGGTATCAAATGAATAGTACAGTCAAATAATTAGCTTCCAAAACTGAGATGTTTTATTTATTTTGTTAAGAACTGCAAAACATGCACAGGGGGTTGACAATGAGAAACCTGCATTTATATCAGAACAACTAATATTTGTTTGGTGACCTTTTTTAGAGCAAGATAGAAAAAATGGGCGTGTACCGCTGCGCAGAATAGGTTGAGGTTTTGCTGATGCTTGGTTCTCGATAAGAAATATCAAAGATACGTGCCTGATAACAGCCGAATTGTTGGTGACTAACCCACCGCTCATTTAGCTCAGACTTCATCACAGGGAAGCCATGTATCACCTCAGCACCTTTGCACCATGGAAACATTTGCGACCCAATTTGAGCTCCAAACTACTGTGCGGTTTTGCAAGGTGTCCTGACATGTTAAGAGTTAGGAGTCATTAATAATTAATATACCACTACTTCTTGTAGAATAATAGAGGTCAGGCTTATGAATTTGTAAAATACTGACGATATTATAAACGTCGTATAGGACAAAGACGCATCACTACCTGAGAATTTTTTTTCCCAAAAATACAAACTATAGAAATTGAACAGTTTTACCCACAATTAAATGTAACAGACAATATATTTGTCTTAAATAGCGCATTTAAATTGCTGAAAATATCATGTTGTTTATATACTATGCATCCTGGCCCTTTAAAAACATTGTTCAAGTTTGTTATTCAGCTTTAAATGGAGGAATCTTTACTCGGCTGTGGGGCCTACATTAATGCATATAGAGGAAGATGGTGTAGGCATGGACTGGGGGATTGTCTGTCGACCTTCACCAGCATCACTGGTTTTCTCGCTCCGCTCACAAAATCAGTTCAGGCCAGTGTTGAACAACCCAAGGGTTCGAGTAACCTATTTTCTCCTCTTTCTATTTGTGTTCAATAACTGCTGGAGCCTGAAGCTGCGGTCAAAGCCTCCTCTGAAGGCTTGCTCTGCAGAAGCGACACAAGCGGAAACTGTTTGGCCTATTTTGAGTAGAGGAACAGCCTGAGAGAGAGAGTGTCAGTGGTTTATCAGTTTTGCAGATGTGTCTTTTTTTAAATTCTGTTTGAATTTGTGAATTAGACACGATAGTTAATAACGTGAAAATGGTCTTAGTTTAGACATGCAGAGATTGTGTTTTTATGTGCACTTTTGAAGTGTGTGAAAAGGTTTAATGGTGTATCTTGACACACTTTCTCACACCTGCACGCAGACAGCTCAGATCTCACTCACTGGAACATAATTTAACTGTCTGACATTTCTGAAAGGGAAGAGTCTTAAAGGAGCACACTGCCACCCTCTGTTCATTGCTGGTGTGCACATTATATGGCCCATTCTTTAAATTCACATGATTGATCAAAGTTAATGGATAAACAAAGTACTTTTTATAACCTATTGTTAACATATGACTAATTTATTAAACGTTTTAGCATTTATTTTTTTATTATTGAAGCATATATAATGGCCATTGAAGTACTAGTTTCTATAAATCCCTACAATATTAATAAATCAATACTTTTAGGTCATTATCAGAGGTAAAAAACATATATATATATTTTTTTCATTATAAATTCTACAGTTATTACATGTTATAAAAATCTGATTGTGTTCAACGGAGATAAAAAGTAATATTGTGGGAAAGAAAAAAAATAGACTTTATTAAGCTTTCTTTGAGGATTTTTGATCCAAACAGAAATGCCGTGAACCTCATGTCAGATGGTGTGACGTTTACAATTGTGACAAAAAACAGCTTTGTTAATTTATGTAAATATCAATAGAACACAAGGAAATTAGTATCAATAAGGTTCTCAAGTCATTTTTTTATCATTGTCGTGTGGTTTAAGAGAGTTAATTGAAAAAAATGTCATGATGATTTACCAAATGCTTGCACGGCAATGTTAAATATCAAAGAAGTCAAGATTAAAATGTTTCAGGACGTGAGTTGAAGAAAATACAAACTCCATTTTCACTTACACGTCACAATATATGACAATTTACTATATATCAGCAAAATGATAGTAAAATGCATATTTTCAACACAACTTCTAATAGAACATACATAATTTTGAAATTAAAGAGTCAGAACTACACAAAAATATTTTATGCATGATATTTAAAAATATATATAAATATAACGTATATTTCATAGATATTTACGAGCCATCTTTGTGCCATTTTATTGCTGGTAATGTATAATAATGAGTCAGAGCTCATGTCGCACTTGGGCCACAGAGGAGTGGGGGTGATGGATGGAAAGTTGGTCGGCCACTTGTGGGTGGGGTTTACTGTCCCTGTGCACTGCGTACTACAAACACTTGTTTATTTGATGTCTGTGGGTCTCGGTTCGTTGTGGATCTGGTCGATGCGTGGCTCGTGTGTTTCGTTCAGCTTGCGGTTTGTGCTCTTTCATCTGTATTGTATATGCCCTCCCATGTAGCAGACTTGTATTACAAACTGTACCACATAATTATTATCCCGCATGAATCATTGGATGTGTGTGTGTATTTTTTAATTAGAATCAGGATCAGAAACGTCTTTATTGCCATGGTCAGTGAAACAAGTTTCAAGGACTAAAATTTTTTTCGGTGATGGTGCAAAACAAAGAACATGTTCTAAATAATAAATAATAAAGTGAAGTATGCAAAAAGTAAAATAAAAGAAATAGAATACAATATATTTAAAAAAAGAGAAAAAACTACCATAAACAATAAAAACTATACAGTTAACTATACTATGTACATTGGGACAATGGTGGGGATTGTGCAGATAGTGCAAAGAAAATAGTGCAAATAGCAAGATGTCCATGTATCTATGTGTACAGGAATATACAAACTGCAAAAACTGTACTGAACTATAACAAACTGACATGGTTTGTCTCGGTAGATGTTCCGTATATATGTGTGCTATGTACAAACTACAAATGGGACAAAAGGAACTGTAACATGGACTTATATGGTATGTTCAGGTACACTCAAAAAAACGATTCTTGCGCATTGTTCAGCTAACTTAATTTAAATGAGGCCACTCAACATAATTCTTGAAAAAAGTAGTCCCAGCTTAATTTTATTAAATTAAGTCAACACAATTTTAACAAAAGCAGGTTTACACATTGTTTTTTAATTGAGTCTACATAATATTTTTTCGTTCGTCTTAACCGGATATGCGTCATCAACAGAGGGTCGGGTGCAGTCAGATTGATTTTTCAGCGGTGATTCACAGGTGAGTAATCTGTTACCATCTTCTTACTTAATTTATAAAGAGCATAACATTGACGTAAAAAAGTGTTGTTTGTAGCAATAAGTGAACTATGTAATGTGCCTATATTATGAAGAACCACACGTGGTCAGAAATGAACGGGGTTGTAACTAACAAGAATATCACCAAATTGAACACAATGCTCGATGAATGCACAGTAATGGTGATTAATATAAAAAAAACTATCGTTAGGTTATATAATTTAATATATAAATTGGTTTATATTTTGCGGCGCCCACTCCATTTTGGCAGGTGGCGATAAAGCTGCTTTGCCGATCGTCGCTAAAACCAAGAGAAGAAGAGTTCACGTGGTCAGAGACTAAGTTTGCAAAGTGTTTAAACGTAGATGTTTTTATGAAGGATTAGTAACGTTGCAATGTCAGTTTCACTGCTTCGGTGATGGTAAGTTCCGTTTCAGCATATCTTCTGTTACACAGAGGTCACGAACCAACTGTTTGTTTCTTTATAACTTAGTCCGGTAATAACACGCCGTTTCGTAAAGAGCTTGAATGTTTAGTTTTTAGATCGACATTAATCATCATCGTGTGCAATGCAGCCTTTGCGAAATGCACTCGCGACATTCTGAAAAGTTTATATGTTTCTGGCAAAACCGACCGTGTTGTACCGCGTATAGGTTTGCGCGTTTCCTAGTTCATATTTGAAACATTATTTAGTATATAATTAAATATATCTCAAATATATTTACAAAATACATATATGTAAAATGTCCTCGGAATGTTTAAAATCCAAATGTAAAAACATCAAATTGTTTAGTATATTAATATGCCTAACATTATAAATCAATGTAATCAGATTCTGACACTAAAGTTAATTTAAACTTAGTGTTATAACTTGCTCAAGGTGTATTGAATGCTGATATATTGTTTACTGAAAAACCTGGTTATAACTTGGTTCCTTTTCTGTGTTTCTATTTCAGATTCTAGAGTACATTATTATCATAAACTGATGAGCTTAAAATACAAACTTGCAAATTTCAGGAGCAAATTGAGAACACTGGGATGCCCTGAAGTTACAGTGAATGCCCTTAAGCGCAACTCAACTGGAAAAGGCAGCCCAGCCTTTGGGATAAAAAAAACCTAAAAAGGCTGAAGTGAACTACTGTCCAGCATTTCCTTCTGGTGAGACTAAAGAAACCCAGGAAAAGATGAGAGTGGAGCTCCTTGCTGAGCTGAAGAAAAGAAACAACTCATGAACATTTTGAACAGCTGTGTTCAGACTTTGAAAGGACTTCAAGTTTGTTTTGTTCAAGTTCAATGTGATTGAGAATTTTTGCACTTTCTTGAGCTGTGGACCGCTTGTTCTTTCCCACTTTTGTTTTGTATGCACAAAATGAACAAGTGTATTTGAAGTGTATGAACCTTTTCTGAATACATGTTATTTTATATATTTTAGGAGTTCTTTGTGCAAATGTTTAGGCTCTATGCGAATTGTTAAATTTGCACTTTTCTAAACAGGACAATGTCTTTGTTTAGGTTGAATGTTCGTTTAAACAGGTTTACAGTTACACACAAAATGAACATACACTAGATAGATTATATTAACCTTTCACAGAGCACATGTGGTTTGTAGCTCTTTGTTTAAATGCTTAAGCTGTCTCAGAATTAAGTCCACATTGTTCTGAAGAAGACATTTTTTTGTTTAGGTTGAATGTTACTTAAGTTCATTTAAACATGTTTACAAATTTTTCACTTTTATAAACTGGACTTTTTTGTCTTTGTAACAGTTTAGGTTGAATGCTACTTATATTCAATTAAACATGTTTACAGTTATTTCACTAAGCAGGTGTCAGATTCTCTTTGTAAATTTGTCATTTCTCATAGTTAAGTGTTTCTCCTTACTTGTAGCAACTTGTAATTTGTTATAGCATTGCATGTCACATGTAGACCTGCATAAGTAATTTCTATGGGCATGCTAAATATGTAAAAGTAGTTTGTTATTTAAGTAACCGTCTCTAACTTGGTCAACTTGGAAGAAATTATTTTGCTGTTGTAAATTTTATTTAGTTGGCAGGACAAAAATGTATGTAATTGAAATGGCATTGACTTTTTAATATAGCATTATTTTATGTTGTAGGCATAGAAAGATTAAATCTAGTTAACCTGACAAAAATGTTTTTATTGGGCATTGCAAAAGATATTTTTTTAGGACTGAAATAAATTATTTTTGTTCAAAATTCCTAAACAAAATTAATTCATGCAACAAGAATAAAATTAATCCATTCTACAAATTAAGTTTAATTGGATGCACATAATATAAATTCGTGGAAAAATTTACCTTATTTTAATTAAGTTCATCCAACAACTTTTTTTTTGAGTGTAGGTATTCTTCCTATTTTTCCTATTCCCCCTCACCTTCCCCGATCCCCTTTTCACTCCCCCTTGTTCTGACGCAATTAGTGGAAACTGGTCTATATCTACATACAATGCTCTAATCCAGAGGAGAAAACACCACACCAGGTGTTTTACTCCCCTAGAGATAACAAACCTGTCCAACTCAGTGAAGCATCTACTCTCCAATGGAGATGGTTTTTAGCAGGACTGCACACAGTAAAAAAAGAAGTATGTTGCATACATTTACAGTTAGTTTGGTATTTGACACACCGTAAAGTGCACAAAAGGGTACGATGACTTGACCTAGAGCATCGAAATGCATGCGAGGGGTGAATCTGCACGGATCGTTTGCTGACAGCTTACTGAGTAGTAACAAGGTACAATAGAGTAGCAACAGATCATAAAACAAGGTTATGACAACACATTAATAACATCCTGTTTCCCCATTTTTATGTAATAACCTGTGTCACTTCCTGCAAAAGTAGCCCATTTAAGTTATGGGTTATATCATGTTTAATTTCCTTATATTTTGTTCTATTATTCCATGGTTCATTTCTCTACTAAGAATTTTGATAAAAAAATATTCTCTACCTGTTAGTCCTGCAGATTATCTGAAGAGTTTTCACCTGTCTCCCCCCCTCAGTTTAATTGTTTTCCGGGTGCGCTCATCAGCTTGAGCCGCGGCACCTTTGCGCGCACCGGTCTCTCGTTCTAATTAGTCTCTGCCTATTTAGCTGCGCTTTTCTCTCCGCTCTGAGTCGGAAGATTATTCTCAACCCGTGAGTTGCTCTACAACAATCTCTGCGTTACTAACCTCCTGCTCTGTTCTAGTGGAAACCTACCTTCCAAGTCCAGTCTGGTCCTGCGCTGTGGGGTTGGTTCGGGTCAGCGTGAGTATCTCCGTCGGCTCGATCCTTCCCCGGCTTTCACTCTCTCCCATCTCCTCTCGCTCAGCTCTATCAGGCGGTGGTTGTCAGCATAGAGGGACATCCCTTCGTCATCCTCATTCCTGGGCCCTGTAGCTCCACTCCTACGGAGTTTTGGTTAAATTCTATTTTTGCTTTTTTTTGGATTCCAGCCAGACGGCCTGTAGTTTCGTTGAACATTCTCAGAACTTCAGTAAAGAAAGAAATAAAACTTCATTTCAAGATTATTTCCTCTTGCATCTGGGTTCTTCTCCTCCACAACACACCGTTGATCCTAACACTACCTAAAGGGATTTACCAATGAAACAGTGTTTAGAAATTAATTCAGCCTTCACACTTTTAATCTTGAGTGCAAATATATATGAAGGCTGATCACCAGGATTTTCAGGTTTATTTTGCATCAACAATAATTTTGATATAAGTATGTAAGTATTTGAGTGTCAAGATGCCTTGCGTGACTGTTGCTCGTAATCAAAGCCGGATTTGTCAATTGCTAAGTCTTCAAAGAAATATTTTAGATTCATTTCCAGTTCACATCAGTTATTAACAATGAATTTGATCTACTTTCTCTTTTTAAGTAAACAACTCACAATTCCCACATTCAAAGCTGTATGCATGACGTGCAGTAATGTCTGTCAAAGTGGAATTAGTGTGTCTAATTAAAAAAAAAATGTCTAAATAAGACTTGCATGAGTTTGACAATGAAACTGAAACTCCAGTTTTTTTCTGGCGTTTAATTTTTACATTTGTAATGACCAAGGTGTTTCGGTTTCACTGTCAATATCATTTGTATTAGTTTGTGTCTGCACACACAAAAAAATAATAATAAAATAAAAAACATTTTTAAGATATAAATAAAAAATAAGTTTGTTTCTGCATTTGTCATGTTAAGTTTATTTCACGTTTGAGAAAACCATGCAGAAGCTACTTATACCCAGGTAGTTCAGATGATGATGAAGGTAGTTCAGATGATGTTTACAGCTTACAGAGTTTCTCAAAGGGTGTTCTCTCACTGTGATGTTCCGGGAACCTGCGTGCTAACCTTCTTTGTTTAATCCCTCTTCAGAACAATGCATGTCATGTTTTTCATAACTTGCATTTCTTTCATTGCTGAACTGATCAAATGACCCAGAGCATCGCAAAGGTGTGCTGGGAAGTACGTTTTAATTGAGTTTAGATTTGATATTGGTATTAAAGAAATGCATCAATTGTGGTTATTCTTGAACTATAAACAACTTAAATATTCAACATCATGTACCAACATCAATTATTATATTGTTATTCGTCTTTCGCTTCTGACAAAAAAAAATCTAACTTCATCTGCTGGACCACTCGAGCTACAACCACCAGAGTTATTTAAACAGGTCTGACTCTAGGTCTCTCTATTATTCTAAGAAATCACTGAGAATCTTGGGAAATGTTCCATAAAATTATCATGAGATCAAAATTTGTAAAACTGAGAACCGTCAACTGATATACCACCCATTGAACAAAGATTTAATAACGTTAAATTTAATTTAAAATTTAATATTTAATAACGTATACAGAATATCTGTCTCTAGAAGGTGTTAAATATTTACCATCGACTTACCATCGACTTACCATCAACGTAAAATGTCTTCAAGATGAAACATCGTAGAGAATATGAGGTTTTGTTGTTATGATATCACTGACGGCTCCCTGGCAACCACATTTTCTGAACGCCATCTCAGCTTTGGTAAATGATAAAGACATGGGGGTCGGTTTATATTTCTGGTATATAGTGACGAATAATAAAGGAAGCATTATTTTATGTCAACATAGCAACCAATTTGGCATATCACTATCTGAGCTTAGGAATATCATATAGGCATGGGGATTGGTTTACATCACTCGTATTGAAATGATGTATATCACAACTTTTTATGATGTCAATGACGGATCCTTGTCAGCTCAAACTTCTACCTTGGCAACCATTCCATTTTGCTAATAAAAATAGTTTTAACCTCTTAAGCCCGAGAGTCCCCGGTACCGGGGACTTGCCCCCTTGTGCGTTACATTTTCACTCATAGCTCACGAACCCTGAGAATAACCCACACATATTAAATACTGTTGTGTTCAGCGGAAACTCCTCTAAAAACGTATCTAATTCAATTTCATATCCGTTAACCACAGCTCGAACGCCATGCAAATAAACAACAACATGTCCGGAGTATAATTCATGACCACGTTTTTGTTTATGTGCGATATGTATCCACAATATAAACGGAAACACCAAAACCATTACATTAAATGAAAGCTAACAACCAGCTGAATCCAGTGATATGCAACTCATTAACATTGCATGAAGTATTTCAGAGCAGGGAGCGAAAGTTCCACGAAAAAACGCCAGCGAAAACCAAGCAAGCATGTAAATCTTGTCTTACCTTTGCCGTTTTTTCAACAAAAAGTTATTTCCATAGCGATAAAAGTCCGTTTGTTGTTATGTCCGGTCGATAGCTTCGCGCAAACGCCATTTTGGATTATTTCTGTAGCTTTGTGGCGTCATTACGTCACCAAATATGGAATGACTCCCCGTGCGTAAGAGGTGGTCTCTCCACGCTGCGCGTCGTGTGATTCGTCGGCGATCCCGTCAGTCTCAAAATGGTTGAGCTTATTGGCTTCCTCAGAATCAGAGCTTTCCAGCGATATATAGAGCTCCCGGATTGGACAGATGGTCGGGGGGTAGGGACACGGAGAAGCTCGACGTCGAAAGCGTTTGTGAATGAAAGGTTCCCAAAAGCGCAGCAAGATGGCGTAAATGAGCTTCTACCCCCCTTTTACAGCGTTTCTTTAGGAGTTTTTTTTGCTGAAATCATGTCCCATAAGCAAGAAAAAAAGACTATGAACGTAGCTGAAGCTTTGGACAAGATTTTTTCCATATTTCAATTATTGTGCCAAATTGTGCCAAACTGTGCCAACATGGATTACGCCTGAACTTTGTTCAATCAAAAACCTTTACAGAATATTAGTTTCTTGTAGTATGAACACCAAACTTGCTACAGATGTTCTTGACATGTAGTGGTTACAATTGATTGTGTTTATTTTTTGGCCATTCCAACATCAATTACTCTTACCCAGTGTTCTTGACTGTCAAATTAACTCATCCACACCACTCCCCAAGAACCTATCTTCATTTTGATACCAAGATTTGCAGTTTAGGCCTTGTAAAAGCTGAGAAATGCCTTAAAAAGTAAAAGTATAGGATTTTCGGAAAATAGGCCTCAGGGCTTAAGAGGTTAAATTGACATTTTTTTAGCCACCCAGTTAAAAATACATTTACACAGTCATTTGCGCGAAGGCACTTTGTATGTTTTTGGTCTCTGATACCCTCATCAATTTCAACCAATTATAACCTCATCAATTTCACAGGAATGTTGAAACCCAGACTAGAACTAAAAAAAAAGAAACAGCAGGGTAGGAAGCATAAAACTGATCGAGGAACAGCTAATCCAAGGTGAGATTGAAAAATACAGTGTTTTGCTGTTGAAAATTTGAGCACATCAACAAGACACAATGTAGTTATACTGCATCGACAAGGACTTCAGACAAAGATTTCAAAGCAGACTGTGATTTCAAGATGTGCTCTTCAAGTTCTTTTAAAGAAGCAAAAAGAATCGCATGAGGTTGAGAATCATGGATGTAGTGGTCTACAGGTGCAACACACACCAAGCATATTATCTTTGAAAATTAGAGATCCAGGATTATTATCATCTCAGAACTGAAATACACACCAGTGCGAAAGGTCCAGAGAGGTGGTCTTCATGGAAGACTTGCAGAGCCGTACCTCTGACATGGGAATGAGACCAAGCAACTGAAGTATGTATAGAAACGTAGGGACTGAGGTCAGGCAGCAGGTGCTCTGGAATGATGAGATAAAATGTTAAATATTTGACTGTATAGCCCCCTCTGAGCCCTGATCTCAGCATCATTGAGTATGTCTGGGATTACCCGAATAGACAGAAGAATGTGAGAAGACCTAAATCCATGGTTTATCCAATATGTTTGGAACAACCTACCAGCCGATTTCCTTCAAAAACTATGTGTAAGTATAAATAGACACATCTTTTATAGGATTTCTCTCAATGAATTGAGTGAAATTCTGAATCGGGTTTTTAATTGTATTATAAAGCTTTCACTACTGAAAGAAACTTGTTTCTCATTTCGAAATCTTAGCATTGTTCATTGTTCACTTGATTTACTCAAGTTGGCACTGATGTCTTAAGGTGAATCTTTCCCAGGAGCAGACGTCGGAGGAAGCAGCCGATATTCTCACGCTGAGCACAGGTACGGATTGAGAAATGCTTGGGTTTAGCCTGATCTTTTAGAGAGGTGATACGTCAGCTCACATATGACATATTTAAAAGCTCTATTTGTTTAAGAAGTGCATGAATGAGGAAAAAAAAAACTTCAAACGCCGCAATTGCAGTGCATACATCAGCAGGCTTAAAGTGCAGAATGACACACACCTATAGAAATGCTAACAATAAGCAGAAATTGTAAAAAATCAATAAATAAATAACATACTCTCTTAGGTGTAGTTTGAATAACTTTTGCAAAAACCACATTAGAATCCACATGACTGATCATTAAAATGTGTCAATATACATCATGCTGAGCCTGACTTTTGCATTAACCTTTGTGAAGGAAGGACTCTGTTCCCTTCCCTCTCGAAAGACAAAGTTTTCTGAGATCTCAGGGTGACAAGGAAAGAGACACGACACGGGGATCATGCATCAACCAGTCACAAATTAATGTCAGTTTCTTCAGGGTATTTATATATTTCAGATCAGTGGGTGTGAACAAAGTTCCACTTTTACAAGAGGGGGGACAAGGGAAATCATGTGCTTATTGCAAGAAATGCTGACTTCAGCTTTCAGGAGTGGTGGGGGTGAGTGAGATTTTTTGAACTCAGGTCAGCCTGACCTTGGGCCTGTACACTCTTGAATGCAATAGAAAAGACTGTAATCAAGAGTATATGGGTTTTCTGTATCTGAATGTCTGTCATAATTCTGGGACTTCTATCACACCTTCCTCCTGTGTTAGCTTTTCATATACATCTCTAATGTTAACGGGTCAGTTTTCACTTATGTCCTAAAGCAGCTGTAAAATACACTAAAAGCAATTATCTCTACTTTTTTTTTCTAATCTCTTAGTTATCTTGTTTGGCTTCCTTGGACATGAAAATTGTTAGTTTTAATGCCTTTGGTGGGAGCCTCTTTTTGTCTCTCTTTTTTAAAACAAAAAAAAAATGATCAGATAAGAATAAAAATAGAAAATAGCTAAGATAAGATAAATAAAAATAGCTCAAGATAAAAATAGAACAAAATAAAAGTATTTTTTGTGTTACTTGATTGTTACTGAGGGATTTGCTTATTTTTGCATTTTTATTTTTTAACATATATGGTGTTACGGGTCAATTTCAACCGATATATATTTACACTGAGAAGGAGGCAGAAAGTATATATTTTTTAAACAATGCAACTTTAGTATAAACACAAAATCAAAATCTAGCACAAAATCTAGAATTGCAAGGTCACGCAGTCAACGAAACAATAAATCAATTAAACCAGTTACTACTTTGTATGTGCTAGAACTTGACAAATAGAAGTATTTGTCTTTCTGTCCTTACTGCTTGGGCAGACCTGACACCTTTTACTTTTAGAGTCAGGTGGCCTGAGTGGGGTTGTGGCTGATGTAGTTGGTGTTGAGCCTGGGCTGGCTGAGGAGGAGGCCAAAGTGCATGGTATTTGTGGTGTGGACGGAGTACTAGAGGAGCTCTGCAGCTGTCTGACCAAGGCCACAGCCTCTGGATCTCTGGGCACACGATCTCTTCACTCAATGTGCCCCTTGACAAGGGACTGTGCCAGCTCCTCAAAAAAATTCTTCAGAGGCCTGCTCATCCACATCACTAAGCTGCTCTGTGTCATCTCTTTCATTTTCATTAAAAAGATGATCCAGAATTTGTGATAATGTACATCTTCTTCTAATTTTTTGGATCATACAATTTGGAGGTGTGCACTTTGCAAGTCATAAACAATATACAGTATACTGAGAGTGGGCTTGTCTGGACATGCCTGTCTTTGTTTTATTTTTGAGCAGGTATACAGGAAAACAAGACACTATGAGACTCTTCTCAAGTTAAAATTATTGGGAGAGAAGTCCACTATAACTATTTTGGCTTACAATGCAACTATACTTTCAGTTTTGGTTGTAATGATTGCTTTTTAACCTGAGAAATTTATTGTTGAAATATAAATCACTGACAAAGTCAAAACGCCTTGAAGCAATAAATCACCCCTTTGGGGTTCTTTTTTAGATTTAAAATCTAAAACGGGTCAGTGGCGACCCTAACACAAGAAAAAGGTTTCGTCTGCTTTTAGTAGTGTCTTAAATTTCAAAATGTCTTTTTTTGTACTGGGACTACGTTTGTGTTTGTAGGACACTGTGGATAATCAAAGAGTTTCGATTAGACATCTTCAACAGATGCAGATGGAAACCAAAAAAGAACCCATAAGAGGGCTAGAGTTTCAAAAAAACACTGATTCAAGTGGCATCAAAGATGCTACAAAGTTTGATTAATTTTTTTAATGCATGTTTAGCTCTTTGTCGACAAACAAAATATTTTATCCTTGTACTTTTCTGTGGTTAAAAATCAATTCCATTGAACTCTGTTGGTGAGCAAGTTTAAGTATGCACACAAACAGTCCATGCAACCCACAGACACAGATTATTCGTTCATCCGCATTCCAGCCTTTTACCTGAAACTGGTGAATGCCAGGTCTCTAGACCTTCGTGTGCTTCATTTGTTTGTTAGATTCTCAATGATTTCTTTGCTTGAACTAGAAGCTGATTCTTCCTGTTGAAGTCAATCAAAAGTGTTTCCTTATGTCCGTGCGGGAAAAAAAAGATGAAACCAGAGCTCATTTACTGTTTCAGAGATATTTAATACCATGAGACGTCAGAAAGTGTTAAATCACTTCCACAAAACCCCAGAGACCAGTTCACGTAAATCCCCAAAGCGCTTTGTTTTGGTTTACAAACATGTTATACAATGCTTGGCTGAGACAACACACTTTCACATTTGCAGACACGCACACCTTTATTTATTTATTTATTTATTTTTGACCGATCCCTCATCAGAAACACAAACGAATATACATAGTGTTCCTCAGGCGCTTAAATAAATGCAATCTTTCTCCTGGAAATGATGGCAGCTTTGAATACAATTTTTTAAAAAGATCTTACTGAATGTTATTATGCTTTATTGTACAAATGTGCATTATGTTGTTTAACATGCATGTCTCTTTACCGATTAAAAATTGCTATTTTAGTTCTGAACAAGGCCTAACTTCCCAATGAACCCTGGTAGAAGATATAGTGCAAAATTGGAGTATGGTGTCAGTCTCAGCTGCTTTGGTCCTGGATATTTGTAGAGGGTTCTCTGATCACTGCCACCCTAACGATTTTTTCAGTTCTCGTCAAAATTGGCTTGCACCTAAAGAGCTCCATAAAGGCCTTTTTGAAGCAATCGCCAGAGAGAGTATAGAGCGGCATGTTGAAGATGATGTTGAGCACAGCGATGGGTCTGGAGATTATGTAGGCTGCATGAACACCATGGCGCAGCATGCAACTGTTGCTTGGGATGTAAACCAGCCGGGTGTAAATCCGTAATGCCCGCAACACATGGTAAGGCAAGAAGCACACGATGAAACAGGTAAGAATCAGCACAATGAGGCGCCTCGCTCGAAGACGTTTTTTACTGCCCATGTGAGGGCCTGTCTTCAGCACCACGATGATCCGCCAGTAGCACAGACAAACCACCACCAAAGGAACCAGATAACCCAATACTGTCAACACCCAGCTGTACGGCCACACCTTTTCTGGATCATTGCTAGCTAGATCTAAACAGTTTGTCTTGTTGTCGACCGTGTTCATTTCGAAGAGGTTAAAAATGGGACTGACTTGTGCAATCGCCACAATCCAAGCTAAGAGGCACGCCACAATTCCCCACCGTTTCTGCTTGATTTTGTGCATGTGCAATGGATGCACTACTGCCACATATCTAAATATGGCAACACAAGACAAAAAAAGGATGCTTCCGTAGAGGTTGAAGTGGAAAATAAAGCGGATGAAGCGACATAAAAGCGAGCCGAGCATCCATGAATCATTCGAAACGTAGTAGTATGTCAGGAATGGCAGACAGATCATGAAGAGGAGGTCCGTGATGGCCAGGTTGACCATGATGATGGTGCAACTCTTCCACGGCCGGACTTTAACCAGATAAACCAGTAAAGCAGTGGTGTTTCCAGTGACCCCCACAATGAAGATAGCACCATACATGGCAGGGAGATAGTAGCGCTTGACTATATTGTCCACATCGGTGCAGTTGTCACTGAAGTCGTTCCTTGAATTGTTAGACATAATGGATCCTGCAGAGAGAGTATACGATTAATTCCCTACATATACCCAGCAGAGGGCTCAGATACCTGCAGCTCTTTGAATGATTCCATTTTTAAATATATATCACAGCGAATAAACTGCACGTTTTCCATCCTTTTCTGTGAGATTGAAGTGTTCTTGTGACATTTTGATAAAATTAAAATGTTTTTGCCTAAATGTGGTGTTGTTCTATGTTAAGATAAAAAAATATAGATAGATAGTTGTTATGTTGGCTTGTCAAGAATAAGAAATGGGTGTTTGGTTATATTAATCAAAGTAAAAAAAAAAACACTCCTTAACAACAAAACTGTTTACCCTGGCAACCAAATTCTTAGAACTTTATCTCAGCTTTGGAAAATAATAGAGACATGGGGGTTGATTTATATAACTTAGAGCAAAAAGGAGAACATCATATAGCAAGGAGTCTTCCATAGCTACCAGACTGTTTACCATAACAACCAATTGGGTGTATCTCTGTCTCAGCTTAGGAAAATTATGGAGACATGGGGAATAAAGACAGAGCATAGAAATTTTGCGTGCAAACTAGTTTCACTTTTTTATTTTCATTTATATGAAACATTTATAGTTATTAGCTAAGGTCAAAATGTTCACTGTTTCACTTATACAGATATACAAGTATTTGGTTTGTTTATACCAGCTTACACTTCATGTTATCAGCATTAGGGAAACTAATTAATGAAACTGTACGCCAAAGAACACTTACAGGGTTACAGTATCAAAATGTATTGAAAAATATTGTATTGCAACATTTGGATCAAAAACATCTGATTGGTCAGTTAAGGAAGAGAAAAAAACATATTTTCAACAATAAATGAGGCCATGGGTGTCCTGTGTGGATAGAATTCACATGGCACCGGTTATTTTAAATGTTGAAGAAGGCAGGATTCTTGTGGTTAAAGAACAATCAAAGGAACTTGAGTAGAACTGCTTATTGTGTCATTTAGATAAACTAATATTTTCAATTATATTCAATTGCCTATGTTTTTCTTAGTTTCATGATTCAAAGTGATTCCTTGGAGTGCAGAAATGCACAGGTTTAAAGGAATGTCATTTTAAAAGAGTTTTTAAACAGGAAATGTGTGATAATTTAATGAAAAAATCGGATCCAACAAAACGATACTGGTCTAATCAGATTCAATGACCTTAGTGCCATTGTCAGACTTGGAAAACGGGTTGTTAGATTTAGAAAATGTAAAACACTTTCTAGAATCTTAGGGGAGATGGAGAATAAGCCTGTGTCACTATCTCTGATGATCTTTTTCATCTGACTTTTTGGATATTCAAAACTGCCGACTAACGTTTCAGTAACACTGCTGTATTGTAACTTTACACCTATAATTACGCAAAGAAAAGCAGTTTGACCACTTTAAAATTAAACACAAAGTACACAAATAAGAAAACCTACAAAATCTCCTTTCAGCATGAAACAAGATAAAAGTCATAAATCCACTGGACTCTTAATAGAATAATGAGCTATATTTGAAGTAACCATTAAAATGAGTTTAAATGTTTTGCTTCCCTTCAAAGGAGTAAGAGTCATTAGGTCGTACCTGTGTTATAGGGGGGTTCTGGATGCTCACGGCAGCAGGTGATTCCTCCTTCTTACTTCATCTTCATGAAACAAACTCTTAATAGAGTCTGATGATGCCTTTCACACTCTCCACCCGATACGAACTCCACCCTTCTTTTCTGATCCTCCCACTGAAAGATTTCCCGGTAAACCTTACATCTCTCTCTCTCTCTCTCTCTCTCTCTCTCTCCCTCTCAGCATTGAATAGTATTGTGTTCTACAGTATTGTGCAAAATGTAGATGCGAAAAATGCTCCAAACAATGCATTCAGCAGTCAAACACGACCAAGATCCAAAACACAAGGCCAAGTACACTTGTCATTGGTCACACCAAATCAAAGGGAAGGTTCTGGAGTGACCATCTCAGTCTACTGACGTCAATATCATTCTAGGGAGAACTCAAACATGCAGCTCATTCAAGAGCCCAAGAATTTACAAGAGTGGGAGGCTTTTGCCAAGAAGAATTGGCTGCTTTACCGACAGAGAAGATAAAGAACCTCATCGACAACTACCTCAAGAGACTTAAGTCATTGATGTTAAAAGAGGAAGTCAAAATTTTAAAAGCTGGAGTCTGTAAACTTTTTATTAGGGTCCTTTGGAAAGCTTCTGTTGTTGTTATGATTTAAAAAGAGTGAGTACAGTTGTTAAACAATAAAGAGCTTGACCCAACCACTAACTATAAGGAAAAAATTTTGTTATTCATATTTTCTAAAAAATGGCCAAGAAATAACAAATTTTGCCAGGATACGTAAATTTATGAGCACATCTGTACACTGCATCTCCCAGAATAATATATCAAGATGTTTCAGGATGTGCTGTTCAAGCTCTTTTGTAGAAGCACAAACGTTGAGGAAACTTGATGACTAGAGAAATTAACTTCTCACTACACAATCATACAGTGAGCAGCTACAAGACATGTGCTCCAGGATGTCCACTAGAGGGAGTGGTGGTCTACAAGACAAGTGCTCCCGGATTACCACTAGAGGGAGCGGTGTCAACAAGACAAATGCTCCCGGATTACCACTAGAGGGAGCAGTGGTCTACAAGACAAGTGCTCCCTGATTACCACTAGAGGGAGCAACAAGCACACTTAAATGAGCAACAATTTATAGGTAAATGTCAAATTGATCATAAATCAATTTAACATAGTTTCATTTGAAATGTAAAACATTTAATATACATTTCAAAAGTGTTAAATACATTTTAATGTAATCACTCTAAGAAAAATTCTCAAAGAACAAAATCAGGCTCATAATCATAGGGGAACCCTTTTTGATGCCATTTAACACTTTTCATGGTTGCTTTTTAGAACCAATATTTAAAAGTGAATTTTAGAACCAATTGTCAATTGTATGAAATAAATTAATTTGGACATGACATGTGTCTAGTATCTGTTTATAGCACATTAAAAACAACGAAGAAATAGTTTAGGGCCAAAAAGACCAGTTGAGGAGATTTTTAAAACAAAAAAATTATGTAGAAGAACCACTGAACGGAAAAACCACTGAAGTATTACTTTTCTATCCTTGAACAGAATGCTTTAGATTTCACTGCACTATTTGAGTTTAGAGACCAAATTGCTTTTATTTTTAACCATAATTTGGGATTTTAGTAATTTTTTTAAGCTTTGAGGTTCTGGTTTCCTTCTTCAGGAGTAAATGAGTTGTAGATGTTGATCTCAGCAGAACCATGTGACCACAACCAGGACTGAGCAAGTTAAGGAAATGAATGTATAGATGAATGTATTTTTCTCCTACAAACTCATAAAATCTAGCGCAGCGAAACTATGTTCACTATTAATATTTAATATGAGACCTACCAGAAACTAAGCCATGTTAAGCATAAAGTTTTTCAGTTTATTTTTAGTCTTTTGAATCAAAGAGAAAGTTTAGAGGATTAATAGAAGTTTAAAGAACTAATGTCCAGCTAGAAGCTTAACTCCCAGTTTGTAGAACAAATGACTTTTATTTCAGAATGAGTTTGTTTTACTTAAGATTTCTTGCTTTTCAGGTTAACGGTGTTCTCCAGTACACTTCGATCAAAAGGTGGGGGTTCACCTAGCAAAAGGTCACCAGTCCATCACAGGGCAACACACACATTCACTTTATTTAACCCGACCCATGATTTTTGGTTTAGTGAAAGAAACAGTCTCTGAATGGGCTCGGACTGGGGACCATCTTCAGTGCTACCCACTACACCACCGAGCCACCACTGAGTGATATGACTACTCCCCAGAGACAAGCCGTGGCTTCAGCATCCATTTAAACAGCTCTCAAACCAGTTGAAATGTAATTTACCATGGATGCCACAACAAACTTGCATAGTACTATAGACTTTATACCCAAACCTGAACCCGACCCATTGGGTTACAATGTAGACTACACACATTATTGATGACATGTGAACAGGAAACAGTTAACACGACGGTGAGCACTTGTTCAGTACAGGCTCACCTCCAAAAGTCCATTCAGCAGTTTAAATTTTTTTATAAATCCAGTCAAATAAAGAGTAAACAAAAATGGCCTATTGAACTTTGCACATTGTATGAACAACTTATGTGGATATTTTGAAATTTAATTGAGGATTTTTTTGTCTTTGGCAAAATGTCATTTTTTTACATGCGGATGAAGGGGATTTTTTTTGTCTTTGGCAAAATGCCATTTTTTACATGCGGATGAAGGGGATTTTTTTTGTCTTTGGCAAAATGTCATTTTTTTACATGCGGATGAAGGGAATTATTTTTGTCTTTGGCAAAATGTCATTTTTTTACATGCGGATGAAGGGGATTTTTTTTGTCTTTGGCAAAATGTCATTTTTTTACATGCGGATGAAGGGAATTATTTTTGTCTTTGGCAAAATGTCATTTTTTTACATGCGGATGAAGGGAATTATTTTTGTCTTTGGCAAAATGTCATTTTTTTACATGCGGATGAAGGGAATTATTTTTGTCTTTGGCAAAATGTCATTTTTTTACATGCGGATGAAGGGGATTTTTTTTTGTATGATTCTGATTGAAAATCCCCATCACTGCTCTATCACACAGAATCACAGCGCCCCCTTCTTGCCTCAGTGTGATCTGTCCAGGGCATCTACAGCTCAACATCATAACTTTATCATTCTGACTTTGGGCAAATTGATGTCTAAAAATGTAAAGTTTGTCGAATACAAACTAAAATTGGAATTAAAACAAATCCCAGCATCACACACAGAGAAATCTAGTGATCAAACTCAGTCTGGTGATGCACTCTGAGGGTAAACCGTGATAGACTTTGCTTTGACTAAAATAGGATTCTTGGCCTATTTTATGGCAGGAGGAAATGAGAGCAAGTGAAAAAGCAGGCCAGACTGAAGGACAGGACGCTCCTTCATCCTCCTCCGGTAGCGCACAAACGAATAGGCTGCACACGCTGTCTCTGTGAAGAAAAGAAAGCATCAAATAACGGTTTCTCTAACAAGTCTTTAACATAGAAGTTGTTTTTAGTGCAGAACCAAAAACCCAGAGTGAACCACCAGTGGCCTCCAGAAGTCAGTTTGACATGTTCACACTCAGACAGAAGGTGTGGATGCCTTAAGTGATGAATCTTGGGGTAAACATCACATTTCCTGGCTTGTTTGAAATATCTGCATCACACTGTGCCATGCCGCCCACAGACAGTGCTAGAGTGCCCGCTGTTAGCCAGCCTGAATCAAGCGAACACCATTAAACACATAAACTGCATCACTGATGGAGACCTTGAAATGCTTTCAGCGCTATGAGGTGTCTGTATAGAATATGTTCATTAAACTCGAATGGTTTATTTACAGAAATATTAATCGAGAAAACATTGAGGATTGGCGCATGGTACTGTAATGTCTGGCACCTATCTTTGCATAAACCCTATTGTAATTGCTCAGAGTATTGTTGTTTAACGGTTACAGAATTTCACACACGCGTCAGAACTGGTGAAAATTTTCACCATAAACAGGAAGTCGTTAATAACTCAGTTATGTAATGTCTGATTGGAATATAGACCTTCAAAAATTTTCCAAAACCAACAAGAAGTCAATTATTTTGTAAAAACCTCATTCATTATCAGACTCCTCTTAAAGATTTTTACATTTGGCCACTGAAAAGTGATCTGTGAATGCCGGAAGTGATCGAGCCCTTTGATAGCTGCTTGCAGGTTTAATTTTGAATTCGAGAGTATAATATAATCAATATCAGCACATATTGTTAAGCTGTGGTCAAATTGCTTGAACCTTGAATCATCTGGTCAGTATCATTTAAAAAATACTTCTGCGCAAACACAGATCTCAGAAATAAATAGTGATTTTTTTTTTTTGGTAAATTTACTAAATGCAAAGTGAGCAAACAAGGAGCAAACAAAAGGAAAAGTTAAATCAATGCACTTGCACATAGTTAGGGTTGTCGTTGGATTATAGTCAGGTGAATGATCAACCAGTCATAACAAACTGGTGGTGATGATGGTCCATGCTATTTATGTAGAAATCCAGTCATGAACTGAAACAGGAACAGCTGTGTAGGAGGCTTAAAACTGGGTGAGGTACAGCTAAAAACTCATTCCAATATTAATTTGACTGGCGTACGCCTGTTTCTGTGCATTTGTAACATTGATACATGAGGCCACTCATAGTGCCATTTACCCAAATGCCTAGATATTCTTTCAAATAGAATTGATTGAAGACGTGTCCTTTAGGAAGGCTCTCCTCTCTCCACAGTGCAACTACATCTTTGACGAAGAAACCATTGGGTTTTCTGTCAATTCCAAAAAGGCCATTCTATCTAAATCATTCAGTTTAGATGTGGGCTAGTTCTAGGAAGAGTCCTGGAAGTTCTGATCATGTTAACAGATGATGACAGGGTCCTTTACAGAAGCAGAAATGTTTCCATGCTCTTCCCCATGTTTTTGCTCAACACAGTTGTGTCTCCAAGGTCTAAAGTCTGTTTTGTTGTTCAATGAGTTTAATGTCAAAAGTGATGAATACTTTTATAAATGATAGGGGTGTAACAATTCATCGTGGCAAAATATATCGCAATTCAGAATTGTCAAGCATCGTGGAGCTACTGGGATTAATCGTCTTGGAGCTGAAGTGTATTTGCTTCTTGGAATGATTCTAGTAACTTCTGAAACTTCTTTATACCGCGTCGTCTTGTTTTATGCAATATCTACTAGGAGACAATTATCTTGTACTCTCTCATTTTTAACGAAAAACATGATTAAATTGTCTCTCTCCATCTCTTAGAACGCAAACAATAACACTGCCTCCTAGTGAAGGGATGATATCAAATGCTCTCATAGAAATCAGCAATCTTAGCTTTGTGGTCCCAAAACATTTTAAATTCCATTTTTTTGGAATGAAGATTCATCATATAAACAAGTTTTGATAGTTGCTTAAAAATAGCGCTGTAAAAAAAGAGCGCACCACTGTGAAAACTTTCTAGAAGCTCTTTATATGTGATGTTGAAGACAAACCATGACTTTTTTCTATTAAGAGTTATGGTTATTTAGCTTTTTCTTCATGCTGTGAATACTTTAATCCTTGATGTACTTGTAGTTCTCCCTGCGTTAGTTTCCACAGCTTTCAGTTCAGAGGTTGGTTCATATTTTCCCATGAAGAACTCTAACAGCTTCAAGAGACTCTTATGAACCTAATTTCGAAGGTATGCACACAAAGGATGAATGAATGAATATTAATTATTACTTATGGCTTGAAAGCCACAGATCCGAGAGCCCATTGGTTCTTGGTTTGAGTTGTCTTATCGCTATGGTAACAAAGTGCACTCTACAAAGGAAGCATGCAATCTCGTCTGCATACGTGTAAAAGCACACTTCAGCCAGGATCTGGACATCAGTCAGGATTCATGAGTGTGATGTGGAGGTGTTGCGTGGGCTGTTTTCTCTCTCTCTGTTTCTCGTTCGTCTTCACTGTTGCCAACCACAGAGAAATCTCTTCTCCCGCTCCACCCATCTCTAGATCTATATTCTCTCTTACACAAACAGAGAGAGGGTGGGTGAGGTAAACAGGGAATGAGGGTCATACGTTCTTCATGTCCCAGTCCTCATTCTCTCTGTCCTAATTAGTATTGGAAATCAGATTTAGTGCATCCCCAAACATGGTATGAATAATAAAAGAGTGTTTTAAAGGTCCCTTGATGGTAGACTTTCTTGCAGATCTATCGATTATGGCTTATATGCCACTAGTTAACCATGTTTTCAATCCAACCTGAAATTGCTGGAGAAGCATGTAAAAAAAGTCTAGAATGAAGGAAATCGAGTGAGACTAATGGTTACATATTTAGCTTTTGAGCACATTTCCTGCTTTATTATTGCTGCAGCTCACTAATTTGCCTGTATCTCAGTATGCCCTCTCACTGATATCACTGGAGCGCTCTAATTTAAAAAAAAAATCTGATATTATTGGAGTTTATCTCAATTGGTTTGCTTTGGAAGTTGTGTGGTAGTCCAAACTGTTAAGGTTCTGGTGGTCAGCATTTATTTTAAGGTGATTTATGTTATAATTAAAAAAAGCTACGGCTGACATCTGCTATATTAGCACGTTTCAGCCAGAACAACATTTATGGGCTAAGTGTAGCCTTTGTCTGCCACGTGTCTGGCAGAAGTGGTGTTGTTTTAAATGCACAAAGTGGGCCGAACATTAAGTTTCGTATACTGTGACTTGGGCCAGCAATGATCTATGTGTGTTGCTTGAAATTCAAACATTAGGGGAGTAATGGTTCACAAATATCATGGTGTGGTTCGATACAACACACTGTGTCATGGTTTGGTACATTTTATAAAAACCTAACAACTTAAAAGTTTAGTATTTTCCTTTTACATTGAACAATGATCTGGAGGAGTTACTACTTCAAGCTAAAAATTCCAAAAACCTACTTAAACCCAAAACAGTCATTTTAAGAAATTAAAAGTTATGTTTAGTTATAAATAAATTAAATATAAAGTGTTTTTTATCGGTACATTTTACTCAGTTTTATTCACTTTTTGCACCACGAAAGCGAAGACATTGTTATCACGAAAGCGACAGAATCCATTCTGCTTTGACAAAGGCTGTTATTATAACAGAATATTATATAATTACATAAGGAGAATTCTCAAAGTAAATGAGCGGTAATAATTAATGAAATTGGACAGGAAGATTTATTTTATAAAGTTAAAGGTGTGTATCAGATGAAATGATTGACAGGCTCAACACTAAAGAGTACCTTCTCATCAAGCTTTTAGATCGTGCTATAAGGTGAACGTTTTGGACAGAGCATTTCTCCAGTTTCCTGGGAAACTTATTTCATGATGTTAAATTTGTAAGTGATTTTCAAGGAGTCATTTCTTGGTTCAATTTATTTTGATTGCCATTACATGCTTCATTAGCTTCCTCTAAATATTGAGCTCCTGTCCAGTTTTTGACTCGTGACGGTGGTGAGTTCTGATGAGAGTGTTTGATGCTCCTATCTTTGGCTGCTCAGGTATTCTCTAATCTCTCACGAGCTGTGCAGGCGTAATCCAGGTCAGATGACAAAATCCTCCATCCATCCATCATTAAAGGAATGAGTGCGGGTGGAGGGATGGATGAAGCAGCGTCTCAATCAATCTAATAGACTCGATCCACAGAAGAAGAGAAATGTGGTGCTGCGCTTGTTTTGCTCTTGTTTATGGTAGTAACCCTGTAGGAACTAAAGGTATGAACTAGTTGTTTGTCAGAATATCTTCTTGTTCTTCTCAAATGTTTTTTAGTATTTTGTAAAATATCAAATAAGTTCATTTTTCTGTACTCTGGGGGATCAATGTGATTTTGATTCAAAATGTAAACAGCTTTTCTTTCATGAAAATCTATATTCATTCATGAAACATTTTGTTGTAGAAACAGAACTTCATTCTGACAAGACAAAGAGCAGAACAGCTAGAAAACCAACCTCGCATCCAAAGGCAAAACAAAGATCGAGAAGCAGGAAAACAGCTTTAGACCCAAGCGACCTGATGGACAGAGTTTGAGGTAAAGGGTGTCTGTCCAAAAACGATGCAGCTCATTAAAAGTCCAGCTTTCTGACATGAATCCGAGGAGCCTGCGGATGAAGATCTGTGGTTCGTTTTCGAGCTAGTTTTGAGTTCAGCAGTGGTGTTGTCTCAAACGCTGCCAGGCAGATCATACAGGTCAAGCTGTTTTCTGAAGAAAACTGTATAATTCAGACCGGCAGCACTCATCATCGACAGACTGTGTCCCTGCTGGGCTCTGAATGTGGGAATGGCTCAGAGTTATTATTAAAATGCCATCAAACATTTTTAGTTCCACAAAATAATTTCTTTCTAACTCATTTCTTTGGATTTTTTTTTGTTAAACCTATTAAATATTAAAGTTCTAGACAATTAGCTGTGGCTGATATTCTTATTTCTCTTGAATGCCTTTGTATGAGTTATCCTTAACTCACTTTAGCTTAATTCAAAGTTTATTTGTATAGCACCACACCACAACAGGGCGCACAGATAAAACAAACTCAATTCTAATAGATTTATAACATTGCCCATAAAACCCATACCAAAATTAATAAATTAATTACATTGACTGCAACTAATGACTTACAAGTCCCCGATTACTTATATCTAAAGCTTTTTTCATGGGCGATTCAGTGTCGTTTTCATGTTGTTTTGAATATACACATTGTTCCCAGTCTGTTAAACTGAACGCAGTTTGGTGGTGTAATTTTTACGTTTTTTGTAGTAGACTCAGCTTTATTTACAAAGCACTTTCACATAGCAACAATTTAAACAAAGTTCTGAACAATAATACAGACAATATTAAGATGCAACAAAATTATTTGTATCATTTTTAAGCAAAAACTATAAAAACAACAAAAAACAAAGGCGTTGGGTTAAAAGTCAGGATATAAAACTATGTTTTAACCCTTAGAAGTACAACAAATACAAATTTGACCAGTAAATGTTACCATTTTTACTGCAAAAATGGAAAACTAACAGTTTTTAACAAAAATCAAAAGTGCAAAATAAAAATTCCAAAATCCCCCCAAAAAGCAAACAAAAGGAGTTCTAAAGGATTCTACACAATGTAGAAATTGTATCAAAACCAAGTGAACCTATCCTAAACCTTATAAACAAGCAATTTTTGAAAAGCACAAGCCATGTCACAGGTCGTGTACTTCCAAGGGTTATTCCTTCTTTTTACCACTAGATGGCTCTGATTTGGGGTCTATAAAATGACACTGAAAGACCATCACATATTTTCTCACATTTTAATTTGAAATGCCCTGTAAAAAACTCTGTAAAGATTCTTTAAACCCCAAAATATCAAAGCTTATAGCCTTTTTGAAACCTGCACATTAAATTTAAAATCAAAATGAAACAATAGGTGGGTCGCCTCATTCCTCCTTGGTCCAAAACAGTTGCTGTGATTGGCACATGCACATCCACATGTGTGCAGAGACTTAAAGCAAAACCACTTTTTTGAGTTTTATCATTTTGGAATCTGTTCTGTCAGTGGTCACATAAGGCAATGGCTAGCACAGTTTAGCATAGAACACTGCATCTAATCAGGTTCTAGCAGATTTCTTTGATTAACATTCACCAATAAAGAATTACTAACAATATAAGCCTAGAAAACAACAAACTTTAATTTCCCACTGGTTTTACAACATAACGTAACTATAAATGAGCACAGTTTGAAAAAAAAAAACCCAATATATTTATTGTTATATTATATTATATTTTTATGGAAACTCTTGATAACATATAACTGAAATGTTACTGTTCTAATATGATTCAAAGATCTATGCTAAATTAAGCTAAAAGTCTTAACGCAAATGTGAAAAATGGTTGAATAGTTTCAAAACCAGTACAATCCTACTTATAATCATGGAGAGGGAGTTTATGTACCCCTGTGTGGTGTACAGGGGTAAAGATTTCTATGTTTGGTGTACTGATGGAAAACCTCAATTCTCTCTGAGCTTCCTTCTGGAACTTGTTCCTCCAAGAGGAGCTGATAAGTTAACCTGAAAAACCCAAATGGAGTGTTTCTTAAAAATCTTTTAAATCATCCTCACTCTACATAGCATTGTGACACAATTCACAAACAATTCATTTTTTATTCTACAGTGGGGGATTAAACGTGGCTCAGACTGTGACTGAAGCTGACAGAGCTCCTCTGTTGGGGTTTGGGGAGAGCATTGAAAGGTCACACTGTGTTTGAAATGAAATTTACACACTGAGAGTAACGTGGTGGGTTTTAGGAATCGATGTGGCAAGGTTTAAAGCTCAAAGCCTTAAACAAGTGACCTTTCAACAGAGAAGGCCAAACAGCGAAGCGTCTTCTTATCTCAGTCCACATCAAAGGGTCTCTGTCATAAACCTCAAATATTTAAATAAATATTATATCGAAGAACGTTTTAAGCTTTTTTGGAAATATATTAGTTCATTGTTTACCTTGAATCAAATACAAACTTGGCGCTTTTAAACAGAGGAGAAACATCTTCATTTCCATACAGCGAAGACAGATTGGCTTGATTTCTAGATTTTGACGAAAACTTTTTTTTCTGGATTTTTCTGAAAGCATTGATATAGTCTTGTGTAAACCATCCCTTTTAGACGGAATGATTGTTGAGTGGAGGAGATGATTATATTTGTGTTTGGGATATGTGGTGGAAGGGATGGGATGGGAAGGTTTGGGAGGAAGTCTCACTCAGCGCTTGAGGCTTTGAGATCCGCTGATCCAGTTCTTTACACAATCTCTGCTGTTGTTGCTTCAGTCCAGAATAAGCAAGGAGATATTTTTAGGGCTGAACACTTGCTTTTGGGATGAACGCAGTGGTGCAGTGTGATGATTGGATGAATGTGATGTAGAGGACAAATAAACTGCTGCTAAGTGAAACTCTTCCTGTGTGGAAACTTGAAGACCCTTATTTCACAATTTTTTTTTTAGAAAGCGACTCATTAATCTTCTGTACAGGGTCTGGCGAATAATCCCTGTTGGCCCTTGTAGTGTTTGATCAGTCACTTAAAGTCTCGCCTGGGCTTCGTTTTTCGGCTTTTCATCTTCAGAAATTTCTGTTCTCATCAGTCTGGGTGGGTTAGTCAAATCAAGTCAAATGATCTTTAATAGTTCTTTTATTCAGATGTTCCAAAGTAGCTTCACAGAAGGATGAGCCTAAAATAGATTAGTTTTAGTATGAACATGATTTTTATTTTGTGGAACACAATAGTTATTTTTTTGGCAGAGGCCATAATTAAACAGTATTTAGATTTTAAATTATTAGGTTTTAAAAATTATAGTGTCTTTGACAGTCATTTAAATCCAATTAAAAAGTTTTCTAATAATTTAGACGGGTGGGAAAACCCGAGCTCCTGGAGGAAAAACCCACACTAGCAATTCCAATTCTCATGGGGAACTACACCCCCAAAAAAAGTGTGGTTAGTGTGGCAGATTACGGTTAGAACTAGAGGTAAACCGATAAACCGATATATTGGCAGATTTTTCACATTTCTAGTAAATCAATGCTTCTTTTATGTGAAAATTTGTCTGATTATCTCCTCACAAAAACAAAGGAGCATCTTAAAATGCTCGACTCACAAGCTCACTCCTGGTTATTATGTATTTTTAGAAGTGCACAGTCATTTATGGTGGTGTAATTAAATTAGATCGACACAACGTTTCTAGTGATTGTGTACCATGACGATGCCAATCTATTGATTTGTCTTTCCTTCTTCTCCCCACTGTTTTTTTTTTGTTGTATTCATGCAGTACAAATACTATTGTTCAACTGAAATTAAACAATATTTATTATTATACAACATTTTTCATTAAACAATATTTTTCTTTGCTGTTTAATTAATGTTATTATGTTGTCTATTACTTAAGCAGTTATACATTGGTCTGAATTAATTTTAATTATTATAATCCATGTTCATCTTTCTAAACTAAATTTAAATTCTGGCCTCAATTTTAAAATATCAAATAATACTTGTTTTTTTTTTTAAAGTTAATACAACCAACTAGTTTAAACTAGTTGGTTAAAACAAACACAAGTGACTATGAATAGAAGACGCTTGAAGCTTTATAAGGTTTTTATTACTGTGTACCAGGACTAACTTTCCCAATGTGATGGCATAGGGCCCTTGGGGTGGCTCAACTTGAGAACTAATGCACACTCAGCCTTCTACAAAGAATTATTTCCAGATATGAACAAAATCTCCAGCATCAGAGATAAAGCTCAGGCCTTCAGCTTGTTGATTTAGCAGCACTGTAGCCCACATCCATTGTCCCCCCTGGAGATTCACTGTTGTTTCCACGGCAACAAGCAGACCCTTGCCCTTCCCAGGGCTCCTGACATTCATTCGGACTGTACCATTTCAGACTGTAAATAGGGAAGTGTTGCCATTACCAGATTCCACTTTTCCACACAAGAAGCTGTGACAGACATAGTACAAAAATATTAGAATTGTGCTAAATGAAAAAATGAGAATGTACTTGACATTTGGTACACATTTAAGCAACGATACGGTTTACAATACAAGCAACTCACCCCGCTTCCCAGTCACATGACTTGGTCCCTCCTCCCACGAGCTGTCAGAGAGCAGCTTGTTGCACGACCAGCTCTTTGGTTAAACTAACTTGAGTTCAGCGTTAAAACCACACTACATGCCTGATAAATAAATTCGCGAGAATGTTTTTCTCGATTAATAATCAAGCCTTACTTTTATTGACCTAACGTCTAGTTCGAGGTGGTTTTCATCGAGCTCTTCCTTTGTAGACTGCGTGATTTCTGGGCACGAATCAAAACTGTCTGGACATGTTAACCAGGTAAGAAGCAGGCTTTCTCGGCAAAACGTATATTTTTTAAAGTCGAAAATCTATCTACGCAGTGTTTTAATATCACTATACGTTTTGTCATTGCCAGAAGTGTTTAGCTTGTTGGGCTCGTCGCTCAGTGATGTCGACATCGGTTTTGTTATTAATGATGTGTTTCCTTGTTGCTGTGCGAAAATCGTGTTATTACACGCTTTAATAAACCACATATGCAATAAAATACTTAAACATTTGGACGTTTACATGTTGACAGTGATAAAATGTGTAACAAAAACTATGAACATATGGTATAGATTGTCATGCAGGAAAAATATAAAATTATTATAAAAAAAACAGCATAATTTGTTCGCCAACTACAGGAAATAACGTTAACGTTACGTAAATCACGAGTTTATAACCGTCATTGCTTAACATATAGTTATAATATATTTAAGTGGTCGTTTTTATTAACATGCTATTTTGTAACACAGCATGGACGAGTTTAAGTTCAGTCTTTAATCTCTGATTGATGGTGTATATTTAATATATTTTAAAGGTTAGTGAGCCTTATTAATTCCATCTTGTTGATCGTTTTGTTCCCTCAAAACAACCATTTAATTCATTTTTCGTGATTTATTTTAAGCACGAGCCACAGTAATAAACTATGACGTTTACATTGGTTGAGACGTCTCGCACTGGTGTTTTTCCCGCGTCATTGCTTCGTGAGGAGAATTTAGTCAAACAAATGACGTAATCTCTTTCTTAGCCCTCAGTAGGAAGCAATGTGTAGATGTTATAGCTTGGATATGATATTGGTTAAAATATAAAGAACCCTTCTAAACTATTCCAGTCTTGAAACCACTCCCTTATTTCACTCCCCACCCTGTGAGAACCAAACAGTCTCTTTAGCATCAATATCATAAACCATAACTTCTATAATAATTGTATAATTAGGCTGATATACATTTGTTAGGAATAAATAAACTCGTGATCTTATTTCAATCTTCATGACTATGTTCATTCCATTTTAGGGGCACATAAGATCTGTTAATCTTGATGTCACATCAGAATTGGAACACATCTGCTGAAAAAGTACAAAACTTTTGCTATATGAATAAAATACAAACTTATTACCCATGTAACTTCCAGCTTTCATCATCATACCGTATAAAACTATGGATTCAGTGTCTGTGATGTCACCCTAGATTTCTGATTAATGGGTAGGAGGCTGAAATGCATGTCGCCAAGACATTGAACTGTTTTAATACTGGCTAGGCAAAGAGTGAATGAAAGTTTAAGGTTCAGTAAAATTTAAAGTAGCGAGAGAGATGCACCCTTCACAGTTGTCATCAATGTTAAAATTGGAGATATTAATTAAAACCCTATTTTTACCTGGTTTTAAATAACCCGGCTCAATAAAAGAGGTGTTAAATGGAATTTTTCACTTCTTAAGTGGTGAGTGAAGTAACTATTTTTTGGTTTATGATATGGAAAATGTTTCATGATGTCACCAAGTGCAATTCAACCATTTGATTTCATCTTGGAAGAATAATCAAAAGAATCAAAATGAAAATAATCACTTCAAAATAATAAAAAAAAATGGCAAATGATGTACCAAAGGAGCATGGACATAATGAAGATACCTTATATACTGTTATATACAGTTAATGACTCACCCAAGAAATTAGTGACTCACCCATGTCTTTATCAGTTATGTAAGGCTTAATTCAACTTCAACAAATTAGTAAAAAAAAATCAACCAATAGTTGTTATAATATACATTGAAAATAATTTTGTAATCAGCCGTATATGTTTTTTTTTTTATCAGAAAAGTTGACCATTTTAACATGGCTGTCTGGGAACCTGCTACTTTTGGAGTTGGAACCGCAGTATACATCACTTCATATTAGACATGAAGAGGGAAAGCAGGGGGTTGCCACTTTCAATTAACTATTGTGAAGCTAGTATGGAAGTCACTAAATTGCAATTCATCCATTGATCACAAGAAACGTGTCCCAAAAGGACAATCAAAGTGACAAAAAAGAATGGCAACACGGTTTTGAGCTGAGAGTTATATTAAGAGTTGAGGGTTTCAATACAGCAGACAAAAGCTGAGTTACCTGAGAAAGTGCTGAGAGACTAAGATATGGAAGAGGATAGATGATAAGATGCTTTTCTAAATCTCAATAATCATAATGCAAGTTTGACCCAAATAGTTTGTCTAATTCCATGATCTGATTTTTATTTTGCCCTCGCTGCAGGTAATGTACACAATGCGAGTGCTTCGCTCTGCACATCCCGGTTTGTTTAATGCAAGATAATTATTTGTGCTCGCAGAGGATGCTAACAAGGTAATTCATTTCCTTCGGGTTTTTAAACAGTGTTATTTAGGTTTATTGTTGTTTGTTAACTCAATTTGAGAAAACAACTGTTTTATTGCATAATCTCTATTTTAATGGTTTTCAAAACAAACATGTTATTAAAATCACAGAAATTATCATAAAGTCGAATATAAAAGTTAAGAAAAGTTAGTTTATTACTAATCAGTCATGATCAGATGTAGTTCATATACATAAACAAACAAAACAGTGTAGTTAATTGTTATGTTAGATTTCGTGATTCAATATGTCCATTACTTTCAGTGGTATTGACACCAGTGATTTATACATTTGTTATAATCCCAAAATGAAAACACCTCGTCAATAAAGGATTAATTGTTTTAATTACAATTTTAAAGACATCATTACCATAGAAATGAATTTTGAGCTGTGCAGATCTGAGAGAAAAATAAAGCAAATGTACTTGAGATAATTAAAAAGCTCTCTGGTAATATAGGCTGCAAAAACAAAATTGTTTTCATAAACACGTTCTGCTGTGTGTTTCATTATTTACTTCATAATTGAATCATTGTATTTGAAACTAATTAGCATAGAATCCAACTGATCAATATTCATAGTTTCCTGCTTTATATAAGACTGTTGGATTGGGCTAATCTCCTCACACAAGTCATTGTCCATTGCAAACAAACATTGATACATTTTTTTTCTTATAAACGATTAATCGATGGCAGTGTTTATTTAAAAATAGCCTTTGTTTGTTTCAGAGGGAGCACATTTCAATACACCTTGTTTATGTGTAATGTGGGTTGTTGATCGCACAAAACTATTAAAAAAAGATTCAAGATTTTAATTTTATTTAGCTGGAAGATTACATAAGTAACTTTCAAAACGCTGACTCTGATGTAGAGTTTTGTGTATGAATAAACATATTAGACATTAATGATGATGGATTTTCATTCCTAAACCCATGATTGTCCTTTTACGACTCTGTTGAATGCTTTTATTGCACCCATTGTAAAAAAAGTCTAAACATCGATAGAGTTATTATTTCAGATGGACACAGATCTTCAGTTGTTTCCACTGAGCTTGTTTGTGTGAGCTTGATCATCGTGACACATTGACGTGCCGCTGAAAATCAATTAATGTTTAAAGCAGGAGGTTCAGAGCAGATTAAAATCTCAGTTGAATGTTAACATATGACGTGATTCGTGAATTGATCAGAAATAATGTTGTGGGTAATTGTGGATAACAGGAAAGGTGGATAACTTTTTAATTAATACATTTAATTTGGCTAAAAATTAAACAGTGAATCAAAGTAAATTTTCAGTGAGGTCTAAATGCAGGTGCATGAATTATTTATTCATCTGCATGTGATTCGACCTTGATTCCGTCTGTCAGATGAGCAATTTGAGCTCTAAACAGCTTTAAAGCGCTGCGAGTATTTAGTGTAATCACATGGAGTTGACTGTCAGGGTTATCAGGGTTAGTTGGCAGCCACATCAAATGCAAGTCTGTGTCTCGCCTCATTGATGTGCAGGCAGTGCATTGTTTTAACATCGTTTACTGTGGCTTTTGTAAAAGCATTGGGATGATTGCAGTGTGCCTGCGGGAGCACGAGCCCCTAAAAGCAGGAGGCTACAGCTGTTCTATTGATTGGGATGGAGAGAGTCTGACTCATCACTTCTTCTCCACTGCATCATCCCTCACGTGATTCCAAGAGGCTTTTTTCTGTCAGGAAGGTAGGGGAGGGAGGAGAGGACGTGTCCTCATAGCCCTATGGTTACCAGGCGAAGTCTCGTAGCGATGGGTTGCCAGGGGATGCAGAGACCTTGGAGGAAACAGATGCACCCATTGATGGATGTGTTAGAGATGTGACATTCAGTCGTGTTCTTCAGTCGTAAGCAAGGAAATACTGATTTAAGGTGACTTTTTCACTCTGAAAATAAAGATATCACAAACCTTTAATCCAGTTCAATATTTTAAATAAGTAATCTCAAGAATTTGAGTATTTTATAAATGTTTCTTTGTTCACTGTTATACTTGTCTACTTGTTGGTGGCATTGTGTTTCAAGAAGGTTGAAGACATGCTGAGATTAATAGAACTGGAAAACTACCGTGATAGAAGAAAATCCAATTAACATTATATGGCAATAGAGAGAGAGAGAGAGAGAGAGAGAGAGATCCTTGTCTGAGGCACGGGTATGCCAGATATGCCAGACATATTAGGTGAATTTGTTCATTGATGATGGTACCTAAAATAAAAAATGTATTGCAAAATGCTGAAATAAATAGGACGAGCATTCAGAGATGGTTTGATAAAAAGGGAGAAGTGTGAATATATGCATTACTGCTGGAAAGGCTACTATTTAACTGAATAGAGTATTTTGAGTGGTCTGATTTTTTAGAGTCAGAAGTGTATTTTGTGTTTTAAACTGTATAATTGTGCATTGAGCACCCTGGGATTTTTATTGGCCATAGATAGACAGTGTCCACATCTCTTCACCTGATTTTCACCCTATGATCTCCCACCATAACCAGGCTCAGCCCCACTCAGTCCACACATATCTGTTTTTTTTTCTCAAAATAATCCCGGCATCCACTTGTGTCCAAAAAAAAACAAAAAAAAAACGCATCTACGCGGACACTCAAAAACTTTATATATTAGTTTAAAAACAAGAAATATTATATAAAAAATTATTATGTGCACATTTGCCTCTGTTCTGTGATCAAATAGTAAACATGTGCATGTAATATGTTACATGCTGTAAGCCACAATAGTGAAATAAACAGCATAGTCCTCGCTTTCAGCCGCCATTGCACTTCCTGTTTGTAAACATCAAACTCCACCCCCCGAACATAAAAAAACTGGTTTCACTGTACACACGGTCATTAGGTGCGGAGCGTTTAAAATATGATTAACCTTGGACGGCATTTTCAAAAAAACGGTGCTGCTGTTAAGTTTGGGCGGACAGCGTAACCGCGCAGTAAAATACCCGTTTCAAAATAACAGGGTACATGTGGAAAGGGTCTTAGCTTTTGTCTGCAACTCATTGCCTAGCCCTTTTTCTTCACAGAAAAACAGTCACCATTCCTACAATTGACACATTCCTGGTCATTCAATTTATTTGCTGCACAATATTCTTACTGTTCACGACACATTTAGTACATTTGTGTAAAAGCATCAATCCGTTTGTGCTGTGTTTAAAAATGGGGGAATACCTATAAGCTCAGCATTCAGGAGTCTGTCAACGGAAGCTCTGAGGTCAGCCTGACAGTTTGGGGAAACTCAGCCAACAAGAGGCTCAGAGAGGGAATGCAGGACTCTATTGGTTAAAAGGTGGGTGGGCGGCCCCTTGCTCGAGGCAGTCTGGCAGGAAGGGGTTGGTTGCAGGAGAGGAAAGGAGGGGAGGGGTTGTGGGAATGGCTGGAAACGCTTCAGCCGGAGAGTTGAGCAGTAAGCAGACGTGCCGGAGCTTTCTGCACTGTCGCTGAGAAAAAAATCCCAGTCTCGGCATGGGCTGCCAGCTCACGGTTTTACACAGGGAATGACAACAGTTCACATGGCTGTTATACTCTGGGAGAGCTCGAAGTGAGGGAGTCTGATTGCAACACAAGGTAAAGTGAGAGAGATCGACCGGAAGAGAAGGAGGATTGGTTATTGTAGGGAGGTGGGGGGAGATGGGACGATTTTGCTTTAAAGTTCAGCTTGTTTTTCTAACATAAGGAATTTTGCTGCAATATGGTGCATGCGGGCTGGGGTGTGGAAAGCGAGGGAGGGAAATCTGAGAGGAGGTGTGGAGTTGTCAGTAAGTTACTCTGTCTCTATCCCATGTGACTCCCATTTTCCGAGGCTTTTTCCGGTTTCTTTCCCTCTGAATTCTTTAACATCTGTAAGCCAGTTGCAGGTTTAGGAATGCAGTGCCAAAGGTTGGAGTTGAATCCTTTGTTAAATATCTTTTAAAAGGTGTTCTACGCTAATCTTGTAGTATTTTTATAATGTTGCTTTTCTAATCCACTTCTTTCCACTCTTTTACAGTTTAATTATTGATAGTTTCAATTTAAGCGCAGTATGTATATTTAGAGTCGGAACATCTTGCTCTAACCCAAGCAATGTTTGTGTAGAAGAGAGATGATTTCAAGACATCATGAAGGTAATGGTTCAGTTTCATTAGCCTTATGCAAATCCAGCACCATTAGCATCTTTTTGCTCTGATCTTAGCGGTACTGTCCAAACATTAAAAGAGCTGGACCTGCAGCGTAGCAGGAAAAGGCCGCATTTGTGCTGAACATTTGGCAGCCGGATTGAGAGGAAGACCATGTTTTTTTAACGCAGTGGACAGATTCTGCCCTTCCTATTAAAAAGAAGCATGAAACCAATGACTCTTTATTTGGCAAAGCCATGAGAGCAACAGCACCCAACTGAATTAGCAACATGTTTAAACAAACCTAATTAGCCTGCACCTTTTAAAGGTTTACAACTGCCAGACATGTTTTAGAAACAAAATGAGTCTTTAATGTGAGACTGATCGGTAGAGGAGCGTTTATGCCAAGGTCTTTGTCATGCCTAAAAGTTTGCAGAATATAAATACAAAGTTATGATGTGAACTTGGCAATGTTTCTTTCTTTACCAGACTTGCACTTCTCGTGCAAGTTGGAAGATGGCTTCGCAGCCAAGCGTCTGTCAGTTGTTAAGTAGATCAGATCCATGCCTAAATGATCTTCTTAATTAAATTGCACATCAGTTTCACACAGCCTGAGGAAATGGGCGCTGTACCAGCCAAGCATGGATCCTGTCCATGATGCTATAAATAACTAGAGACGATGATCTGGGGGATGAGAACAGCCTTGGTGTTATGAAGTTAATAACTTGGGTCACCCAGATTCAGTTTTACATTAAGGCTATTATCATGTGGCAAACCTGTTTTTGCTGACCTTGATGAATAGATGCTGCAGTATTTTGATCTCCATCTCAATTCCCTTTCAAGCTGTGGAGAGATGCAGATTGCTTTAAAATATGATCATTGGTTTCTAATTCCATTATTCCATTATTGTGTTCATTAGGAGACCTTTCCATAGTCTCTTTATATTCATTCAGCTCTACATGATGACAGTAGAGCCTGATATAATTACGGAAACATATGACCGTAATGAAGCTTTACATTCATTCAGTTGTCAGTTATGAAGATAAGAAGCTTTGTAGGATTTAGGATTTTGTATTCAGCAATAGAAATTGCCTTTCTGATTTCGACATTAAGTGGTCACTTCAAGAACTGTCATCACCTTGACTTTGCCCTTGGCTTTCTGTAAGGGCTTATAATTTTTTGAAAGATTTGTTGCTCTAAATCTCTGTTGATCGTTATAGAAAACAAGTTCATCACATGTTACCAGTGTTACTCTGCTTAATAATAGGCATGTGATGCTTTGGTTGACTTCTAAATCTCAGTGGCGTCTTTATTCAGTTTAGAGGAGTTAAAGGTTTAGGGATAGAGTGTTTAAGGTTTTTGCGATGTACAGAATGTTAAAAAAATAAATATAATTAATAAAAAATATAAACAAATTCAAATTAAAGCTTTGTAAGTTAAGTATTGTAAATTATGAGACACTGGTCCTCCACTGGTTTTTTTAATCTGGGAAAATCAATAACGTGTCGTAATAAAGGTTAGAGTTAAGGCGTCCTAAAAACGTTGTACTTGTACGTCTTTTTGCAAAATGCTACATGCTTTTCTTAGGGATTCTATACAATCCCAAGGCATTCTACAGAATGACCAGTGCTGTTTATTGTAAATGTTAAAAAGGCATGAGACATGAAGCCTTTGTTAATTAATTCACAATCGAAAGCAAAACACTTTTCTTGTCCCAGCCCTACACTCCCTTCTGACTCGGCGACATGAGAACCAACTGGGAAACGATGACAGGAGCATCCGTCTTACGATAATTATTAATGCATACAGCCACTTGCATTCCTTGGTGGCATTGACCTGAGTGCTCAAACAACAATGTTGTATACAAGTACATCAGTCTCCTAAGCTAGAAAATAGTGTATTGATTGAACAATCATTATTATTTTGTTTTCTTGTCAAGAAAATATCATAATCTTGACAGACCCAGTGAAAGAGACACAAAACCCTGTCACTTTTTGCAGGACTCATCATACGATAGTCAACCGTAAGTCCAGAGCTTGCAAAAATTAAAAATACTTTGTGGCCTTTAAGGCAGCCATCCCAGGATGGTGCAGACACATATGCAAGGTTGCGCAGGGCGACCCAGGTTCTAGTTTTTGCTGTCTTTTCCCAATGTTACACTGCTTCCTTTCTATCTCCATTGTCCTATCAATTAAAATCAATAAAGGAACTTACTACAACATTTTAACTGGGTAAAAAAAATGTAGGTCTGTCTTTAAACTTTAAGTTTTCTTGAGAAACATCAGGCTAGTAATTTTGTGAGCCCCGAGGCCCATTATATTAGATATCAATGAGTTCTAATATGTTGTAAGTACAAGTATGAGGATGATAACCTGGATTGCTAGCACTGTGGTCTTTCATTTAGAAGGTTGTTGGTTCGAGGGCAGCTAAAGGCCTTCCTGAGAGGAATTTGCATGTTCTCGCTGGGCTTTCATGACTTTCCTATAGGTACTCCAGTTTCTCTCACAAGACTAAAAAATGCTCACAATTATCGTATTCTTTAAATTCTCATTAGGAATTAATGTGTGAGTGAATGTGGACTATCGACCTCTCCACTCCAGTGTGTATCCCACCTTTTACCCAAAGTGTTCTGGAGATTGGCACCAGTAGAACTCAGTGACCCTGTAAAGGAAGGAGTGGGCGAAGAAAGTGAATTAATGTTATTAGGAAATCATGGACCCACCCGCTTTTATATCAAAATATATGATTAATATGTTATGCCTGATTAATTGGGAACCCAAATGCATTCTCACGCTGTGGTAAACTGCATGTATTGTATCTACTGGTTTTTTTGCAATGACAATTAGTTATTAATGTTGATCTTTTGGACAATATCACTTAATTACATTGATTACTTCATAATAATCAGATGGCTTTAGTGTCACTTTATTTCTCAGTAGGATTTAATACTTAGTACGCCTCTCTTTGGGATTGAGAAATTAATTAACAACCTAAATAAATACCACACAAGAGACCCTTAAAAGGTTATGTTCATTGCTTGTTTTGCCTCAGTTATTGTACTTTGTTTAAAAGTGGATAAAGGGGTGGGGGAGTGAAAGTGAAATCCCTGGGGAGATGCAGAAAAACACAGCTTGATGATGTCATATCAAAAGGGAACTTGACCTGATGTTGAGTCATATTACTTAAACCCTGCTTTAAAAGCGTTCATGTAACATTTTTTTTCATAACAAGTTTCATAATAAGAATTCTCGTGGCCTGATGGACACGGCTCTCGCCTATGGTGATATAAGATCAGATGTTTAACGTTTCCTCTGATAATTGCATATGAGGAATGCAAAGCTTTGCTGTTCAGCCAGGCGTCCTCCTCCGGAAGCTCTAATCATTGAAGGGAAGGGTGGAGGCGGACAGACAGCGCTAATCTCTGCAGGTCACAACAAGGATATGCCATCCACCTTCCTCGTGTACCTGCTCACCATCTGTCCACCCTCTTCTGTCTCTGATTCGCTGCCGTTCCTATTCTGTCACAGCTGTCTATCAAAGCTTTGGCTTCTCTGAAACCCTGGTGATTCGTTGACTCTGTAGTATAGAGCAGTTTTTTAAGTTAGGAGAATATTTGAGGTGCAAGAAGCAAAAGCAGGTTGTGCACTTTATTTGATTGCTTTTTTATGCTGCAATTAATTTATGATTTATCATTGTATTGGCTTATTCCACTCCATTCACTTTATCTTATTCAATACTAACTTTTTAAGCATTTGAAAAGTCCAAGTTCACTTGTGGTTGACAGATGAAGAGAAACTGTATTGTATTTCCAAAACTAACAAAGATCCGCCATAAAACGGTACCAGCCATGGCAACTAGGGGTGTAACGGTACGCTAAAATCGTATTCGGTTCAGTACAGTGTCTTGGAGAGTTCGGTTCGGTTCATTCGGTTCGGTACAAAACAATAAGAACTTACATATTCTTTATTTTGAAAAGCTGCCAATACACAGTAGAATTCTTGCATAAAATAAATAAAAGTGACACATTTGGGTGATATTTTAAATAAATTGCACTCTTTATTAAGAAAAACACTTTTTTTAAGTAAAAAATGAAATACTGCAACTAGTTAGGATAGATTAACCAATCCACATTTTCTGAAGAGAGCATATATCTGGTTATAATATCTCCAGCAGTAGAAAATGTCAGATGTGTTGCCTGCCCGATCTCCGTGGAACAATGTCGGCATACAACTTTAAATTTATCCACTCGTCTGTCCCCATTATGTCTTTTAACAGAGAAGCGAAAGTGTTCTCAAATACGAGACCGTAGTGAGGTGAGTGGGTCTTCAAGCTCTGGCTTCTCTTTCGCTTTTGCCATGTAATTTTCCTACTCGCGCTCGTGCTCGTCAGTCAATAGCGTCCGTGCGGAAACTCGCCTAGGAACATAGTTCCGCTGCGCTTAATATCGCGCTAATAATACATTTATATTATTTAATAAAAATACCGAATACTGAAACGGTACGCAAGTGTCCCGAACCGAACAGGCCGTACCGAAACGGTTCAATACATACCGTGAACCGTTACACCTCTAATGGCAACCACTTACAAAGTTAGTTCATAAAAAATTGCAATACTCTCTTATTTTTCTTTGTAATTACTCAACCTCTCTTATGTGTACACTTTACTGTGCACTAATGTTTTACAAGAGCATTGGAGAAGGAATTCATGCATATTTTAACCACTGTCTAGTAGAGAGGCTTGTCGATGGTGGTCGAGTGATATTTACTGGCCACTTCCTAAACCTGGGTGAAGGATTTACCAGTCAAATTATTATAACCATATAGTTGGAAATCTACGATACCCTTCAGTATATATCCGAATGCATATATTTATAGTTTTAAAAACGTTATTATTCTTCATTGTCCCTCTATGATCACACTACCAGAAGTCATTTAAGAATGAGTTTTTTTCTGAAATGCAAACTATACATGCCTTCCAATCTACAAACTTTGATGGTCTAATATTTGGGTTTACAAGCTCTAAGCTCTTCTGGAAGCTGAAAGATTATAGTATAGAAGCACCGTTTAACTGTCTTTCACCTCGTAAATTAGACCATCATGCTCTGAGATCTAAAAATACAAGAGGATTAATTGCATGAGGTCACATCTGACATGGTTCCTATCCCATTTTTTATGGTTTGACTCTCAGGGGTAAGGCTATGAAATTAAACCATGCCGCAGAGACTCAGTGTGCGAGATGGCAGGCCATTTAATTTTATAATAGTAAAATGGAAAGGGTGCTGGGACTGTATGATGATAGAGAGAAGATTGAGTGACTTTATGAATCCACATCTCACACTAGGGCTTTTTTCCTTTCCAGGCCTAGAGTTTGGACTCCCCATTAAAAGTGCTGCCAGAACGGAAGCTTTGTTAATGTGTTTTTCAAGAGCTCAAATAGTGCCGCGCAATGGAGTCTCAAGTTACTCCTGCACCTTAGCACTTTTGGAACTGCCTGGTTGACGGTTGGGACCTTTGGACCAATAATCACTAGTCCCTTGTCTTCTCGGTTTATCATAAAGCCATTTGGCACAATAAATTACGTAGGGCTTACACACAGGTTTCATTCAACAAGGGACACAGTTTGATTTAATTTTAATGCATGCATAATATTAATTAACAATCAAAACATCTGTATTTGTCTGCAGTTTGCTTCCCGGACTCATGCATCCAGATGGCATGACAATATTAAAGAAATATATATGTATTCAGTGAGCAGATTGACTTGTATTTCTGTTGTGCTGCACCTGTTGCATTTTTCTTAAATGCTTGATTTTTTCTTACTACTCTTGTTGTTGCTAGGCATCACGAGAAAGAAAAAGATGGAACAGACCCCTAGCAACATGAATATAAAAATGAAAGAAGTGCTCGAGGGCTATTAAATCAAGGAATTTAATGAAGGTGCTGTAGTTTAAAGACATTTTGTCAAGATTCCACCATATTTAATATGTACATGTTTAATTTCAACTATTGTGCATTATTGCAACTATTTAAATGGTGGCGCTTGTAAAGTAGTCATTCCATCCACTTTCTTTAGCCCATGTTGGGGTCACAGGGTTTTGCTGCTGCCTATTTCTAGTAAAGGCCATGTACAACACTGGCAGGTTTTCAGTCTATCGCAGGGCCACATTCATGGCATTTTATCTTCAATCAATCTGAAACATGTTATTGGACTTGCAATCACACGAACGCAAGAATAAAAAAATAACTTTAAACTAAATCAGATGAGTAACTAGAGTAACTGTTTTTACTTTCGGATCCTTCAATGTTCAGCTGATTCACCTGATCTCTGTGTCAAAGGTTTACATTTAAAATCTTTTTTCTGAATATCATTAACTGGTGGAGCTTATCGAAAACTTGCAAGAAAAGTAATTTCGTTAACATTTTGTGACTAATTAAGAAAACAATAAAATATCATATCAAATAGTTTCCATCATGTCAAAATGTAATAATAAAATATTGTTTTTTTTTCTTACAAGTAAATCAGACCTTTAATCATTCATGCAATAAATTATTAGTTGCAGCCCTAGAAAACATCCCAAGTACTTCACACGCAGCAAGAAACAGCAAAAGGCTAGTCACCACAGAATGTTGATTTTCAAGCCAGCTTGGCTGTCAAGACTGAATTTGATGAGTAAATGCTTATATAACATTATTATTGTGAATATTCTGTATCACTCAGCCTTGTTGTTGAGTATTTGTGTATTCAAGATAACAAATATATCAGATTGGTGCTCCATATTTACATTTCACACCTGTGTTGTCCCACAGAGTGAATATTAAAAGTGAGTGATTCACAAAGGTCGAAATAACTTGGGCGTTTTCTTCTAAAACATGTTCCAACATGTCGATTTATTGTCCATGATCCCTGCTATATTAAAGGCTCAGTCTGTTGTGGACATAGACTAGTTATTGTTTGACACTCGTCTTGTGGCTAAGCTCTAAGTGGAGTGGACGTGGTTGTCGTTACATGGCAATGGTAGCATGAAACGGCAGCTGCAGATTTTACCGCCTTGTTTCGTGGGCTTGCACCACCCCCACCAACTCTTCTCTTCATTTCGCCGTCAGTTTGTACAAGAAAAAATATTTCCAGATGTTCAGAGAAAAGAGCTCTGTTTCTGCAACAGAGTCTGTGCGAGACTCTCAAGTCTTGCCAGAGCCAGGCTGTTATTCTTGTTATTATTATTGTTGCTGTTTGGCGAGTTTAGTGCCAGAGGTTATGATTTGAGCAAATCAGAGGTGAGTTGACTTGTTTCAACCACTGGTCAATGATTATCTGTCTGACTGTCTGTCTGGACCCAAATAACTGTTTTAGAACCAGGCTGTTTTTGTTTTGTCTTTAATATAAATATACTTAATTCTATTTTGTATATGTATTCAAAAGTCAATCACTTAATTTACCCACCTCTCTGCTGTAATATTAATTGGACCTTCTGACTATTATTGGTTTATGTAGCAACCTCTCTGTCTCTGTTTATTTCTCCATTCCTCAGACACCCAACTGTCTGGATTCTTCTGGCAACAAGTGTGTTTTTCCATTACCAAAAAACCAATGTTCCTTCTTCCAAATTATCTGTTTGCCTGTCTCACTGTCTAATTGACTATAGGTCTGTATAACGGGTTTGCTGTTGTGACTTTACATCAATCATTGACTGGTGGAGAAGAGCTGAAAATCGTTGTCTTAACCCGACAGTGCCTGTTTTGGAACTGGCGAATCCGGTTGTATTCTGGGTTAATTTATATAATTGAACATGGGCTCGTAACGGGTCAGGGTTGGGCTCTGCCATGCACAGTAGATTGTTGCGAGAGACATGCAAATGGATACTGAGGAGGCTTGTCTCTAGAGATAATCTCATGTCGGGTTTGGTTCATAAATATATTTGGGTCTGCCTACATTTTCTCAGACTTGGGCCAGGACGGGGCAAACTTTTTTGGCTTGATAGGTCTATGATGAAGTGCCATGAAGTCGTGGTCAAGTTCAGATTCACACAGTTAATAGTTTTTAGCCACTCCTGCAATTAATCAGATTAATCAAATGTTTTAGTACTGAAATAAGGTACTGGTTTCTACCGTTAATATGTGATATTCTACCAGTTCCATCCCCAGATACATTTAGTACCCAACCTACATATGTCGGTCTACAGATGTCTACTTGGTTTTTTTGTTGGTCTTTTTCTTTGCATACCTGTCTTAATAGTTTTCTGTATGTTAGAATGGTACAATTAACCACAATTAATTTACAACGTCGATTTCAAGATTCTACAATCATCAAAACTTTGCAATCAAGACAAACAATTATTTTGTTGCTAATTTTCGACGCTGTCAGAAGGAACTCGTTAGACTTTGTATTAATTTACTCATAGCACTGGAGAGACACATATAAATCAGCGGCTCAAAAATAAGCAACCAAAAACATGGTTAAATGGTTAAACGTGTTGGATGAAAACAGGAATACTAGTGCGACAAGCAGAATTACTCTCCTCATAAACAAACTTCCATCTCAGTGAAGATGAGCTTGCAGCTGAGAGATAGATTATGAAAGAAAAGAGAATTAGCTTATCCAGGAACAAAGTTATCTGTATATTATTGTTATATTGTATTTTTATCTGGACAATATTATTAAGATCATAAAAATAATGTTCCTCTAGGAAATGTCTGTTTTGAATGCGCCTGTAACTTGATACATTGCGTTTAAACCTGATAAATACTTTAAAGCTTTATCTCAAAAGACTATCATCATTTTTCCTTCTTGTTTCTTGACAACAAATCAGACATTAGACCAATTATTGACTCGATTTACAAAACAGCACTTGACAATTTGTTTTTGAAACATGTTGAAACATATCCTTATCGTTATTCAATGTGACCAAATAATGGTAATACTGCCATATAGCAAAAATGGCTGAAATGAGAGCCACCCTTTTGAGCTTCTTTTCTTTCCTTACTTTCCTCAAGCTTAGTTGGTAGACCCATTTAGAAAGTATGATGACAAACCAGTGAATGAACCCAATAGAAAACCTTGGAACAGACACCACAATGACTTGACATAGCTGTTTTTGTAGTCATGACCTCTCATCTCCCTACTATTCTTTTGTATATATAAAGCTGCATATATATAGTTTGGTTTCACCACTGTCATATTATTATTTATTTTATAAAAAATGGAAACAGAAAAACCTGTATTGGCCAACCTTTACTAGCATATGTATATTCCCCAACGTTTCTCTGTCTACACATCAGCCTTTCTTTCTTTTTATCAGTTTATTCATCTTTATTTATGTATTTCTTTTAGTGTGTCTGTTTAAATGTTTCTTTATATATTTCTGTCTTGTCCTTTGTCTGTCTGTTTGTCATGCTATTAATTTGTCTGTATTTGCCAATCCATTGGTTTCTATATTCATTTGTCTAAACATCTGTTTTCAGCTTATCTTTATGATACATATATCCGTCCGCGTGTGTTTCTTTGTGTACTTACCTATATTCACCCGTATGTTTATCTGTCTCTGTTTTGTCTTCTGAATTTATTTTTGTCAGCCTATTTAATTGTCTTTGTGTCTGTCCACTCATCTGTCTACCTAGCTTCCAATCTGTCTATCTACCGATGGTTATTTTCATTAGTCTGTTCATCTGTATGTCTATTATTACATGTCTGTCTGTCTGTCTAAATTTCTGTTTGTCTTTTTATCAATCTGTTTATCAGTTTGGCTGTCTATCTCTCTATCTCTGTGTGTACTCACCTGTCTGTCCTTTCATTGATCTGTATTTTGTCTGTCTGTCTATATTTTAGTCTTTTTGTCTGTTGATTCATCTGCCCTCCTGTTTGCCTGTCGCTTTTTCTAGTGTGTATTCCATCTTTCTGTTGTGAATGTCCAACCAATCTGAAGGCTGTTTCTAACTGCCTGTCTATTTATCTCGTCATCTGTCTATTCCTTTGATTGTTGGCCTACCGTTGGTTCTATCTGTCTGTCTGTCTCTCTAGTAGCCAAAGGAGAAGCATCTGTTTCAGTGCTTTTCTGGTCGCTGAATTGCAGCCAGGAATATTGCGGCACTGCATGTTTGCTATTGGCTGACGCTGGCATTACTCAACAGGTCCGTTGTGTTAAACGTTTTAGGAAGAGAAGTTGTTTTTCCTCAGGTGCCATGTGTGCCCCTGGGTTTAACCCACAGTTGCTCTGCATTTAGTTGCTATCACCACATGTACATCCTTCTTGCTCGATTTGATTCGATTTTATGGTACATTACTGTGATTTTCTATTTGTTTCAGATGTTTTTTTATGTAGTATTCTCTAAAAAATCTTAAAGACTTAATATCAATGTAATCCTGGAATTGCGATTGATTTTTCTGGACAAAAACTGTTCAGCCTGGTTTAAGAAAATATGAAACAGTTTTATTTGGAACCATATATATAGTGGTATCCCTAGATACGAAATTAATCCGTTCCAGGGTGGCGTTCGTATCTCGAATATTTCGTATCTCAAAGCAAGTTTTACATGTAAAACACCTAATCCGTGCAACGGCTTTCAGAAACAACAGTATAAGTTGATAAAAAAATGAAAACCAGAGAAAAATCAAGTAATGTTTCTTCAATCTTTAAATCTACACATTGTTAATGTAATAAATGATAATAAAACACATGCAAAATATGTAATATGTGCACAAATGTGAAACCTTACCTTGCGAGTGAAGCTATGTGTCGGAGGAGGTTGAACAGATGACAGAAAACATTACGGCACTACATTTGAAAGTTAACTTTCTCCAGATATTTCACAAATTACCAACACCAACACAGTTTCAAGCGGAGGCAGTAGCGAGTGTAATGGAGAGAGCGCTTCTGAGAACGCGTTACAGGGTTTCTCTAAGTTGCTCTACAGAACAACACTTTTTTATGACATCTTGACTCTAACATTTGTTATAGTATGTTATTAGTAATCTATACATAATGTTTTGCTTGATTTAAAACTGATTTAAAGTGTTTCAGCCCCTTTTAGCACTGTCTGCAAAGGGAAAATGGAGCACAAGGACCTGGAAGCGCAGCACAAAGTCAGACTTAACAAGCGGATAATAGAGCAGAACTGTTTACTATACATATATTTTTAAAAATCCAAAAGTTCTTTTTCAGTTTTTTAAAGATATTTAGTCATATTTTTTATGTTTATTTAGTTAAAAACTTGAATCAAAACCAATATTATTACTTTAATTAAATTTGTCATAGTAAAATAAATTACCATTAACCCTCTGTGCCCTTGTTTTTAAAATAATAAATAAGTGAAGCATTACTTCTAACAGTTTTCATTTTTGCTTGAGCTTTTCTTTGTACATTTCCATTGTTGTGTTGCTTGGAAAGTTTGCTCATGTTTATAACCCAATCAATTCATGGCCTTCTCTTTCAGATACCGGACAGAAGATAGTGCCTTTTCTGATGTGTTTTTTACTTGAAGCTGCTCGCCGCTCTACTGCTACGCTCTAAACAGTCCTGGCTTGGCCTCCGAAAAGATCTCAATCCCTCAGACTTGCCAAAGCACAAGGAAGCGACTGACGTACTCTTTCCACTCACAGCCTGTTATTAGATTTCATCCCAAGGAGAGCCATCGCCTTCGGATAGAGTTCTACACAAGCACTGGAGACCTGGAGCATGTTCTTATTGTTGCACCTGAGACTGATGACTGATGAACAGTGTGGCAGAGTTTGACAGCTTTACCACTAGTGGGCATCTCCTACGTGACAGGCATCACTGGATCCGAATGTGACATCTCTATTTAAAGCGACTCACCAACAAACCAAAACTGAGTCCGATCTCAAAAGTACACATTTTGTACAAACATTTTTTCCGAAGTCTATTCCAAACCGGATCTTCAGTCCCACTCCTCCTTGATCAGCAAACCAACCATGGCTTTAAACATTGCATCGATACGAGACACAAAGTGGCTGACGCTGGAAGTGTGCCGGCAGTTTCAGAGAGGGACTTGCTCACGCAGTGATGAGGAATGCAAATTTGCCCACCCGCCCAAAAGCTGCCAAGTGGAAAATGGACGAGTGATTGCCTGCTTCGACTCGCTCAAGGTAAGAAATAGATATTTTATATGATGAAATACCACCTCCTTAACTCCAGGTTGATGATTTGATTACTTTTTTTTTAAATCAATATTCAGCAATAAACATGTCAAACCATAAAAAAAACATGGTCTACAAATATTTTATGTCATTTTATAAGACTAAACATAAAGTATGGATAAAAATCTAACAATCTGAATATGAATAGAAGTATTTTTTACATTTTCTGTTCAACTTATTTAAAAAATATCTTAAATACTGAAATTTTTTCCTATTTATTTGCCTTTCTAACGTTATTTAGAATTAGGAAGCAAATAACAAAAGTCTTAATAAATAAACTAAACTTTGTAATCTAATGGCAAACGCACTATATATGTTTTTTATTTTTTTGCTTTTCAACTTGTTTAAGGGGTCATCGATTGATACTCCACCTTTAAATTAGAATAGATTAGAAATTAGAAAATAAGAATAGAATAAGCCTTTATTGAAACCAGGCTGGATTTAGCTACATGTTAAGTGAATCCTTGAGGTAAATGACTGCTCTGATTGGTCCAAATTATCTGATGAGAGATTAAATAGTTCTGTAAGATGTCTATTTAGGTTTGAGCCAGAGTCTGACCTCGAATTAGAAAAAAAAAAAACATTCCGGCCAACAGAAAGCAAAGTGTAGCATTAGCTTATCAAACCCCTAGCGAATGTCACAAGGCAATAGGGAACACCAAATAAAGTATTACTGACAGGTTTATTCAGAGTTCACAATCTCTTGATTCTCCTCAGCATATCCTCAGTTGTGTTGACCTCCTTTGTTGTTAAAGAAATATGCAACTCAAGAACAAAGGCAGAGGTCATCATCATGAAGCCGGAGGAGATTAAAAAAAGACCTTCGATACATAATGTAAAAATGATCAAACACTTTTTGGTTTTACAGTTTCAAAAGCTTTCTACAATTTGGTCTGAAAAATTAAAAAAGCAAATTTTCTGCCTTAAAAAGTCTTAAATGTAAAAAAAAATTCACTGTTCTAGGTCTGAAAGATGGCTGCCATAGCAACCACGAATAAAGAACATTTTGTAATTTACAGAGGTTTTAAAATTCTGAAAGTATTTTTTTCTAGAACTCTGGAGAAAATGTTGTCTTTTTTTGTTTTTCACATCTTTTCACAATTTTTCAACCTGCAGGTACTGTTTACATTTTTACATAGCTTGTGTATTTTATTTACAGTGATTTATATTTTTTATCTAGCAGTTTGCTAGATAAACAAAAGTCTTAAATTTGTTTCTTAATCATCTTAAAAAGTCATAAATTTGATTCTGGTTTACTGTGATGTACCCCTGCCTCTCACCCGAAGTATGCGGGAGAACTCTGTGACCCTGACAGGGAAGAAGAGGGTAAAGAAAATGAATGAAGGAAATTGGTTTAATTTAGCCTCTAAAACAGCTCAAAGAGTGTTTCGAGTTTAGTAAAATCCCTACGAGGGTCACGTTGTCACTGCCATGATGACGTGTCACGTTTGACGCTCGTACCCTGGTTATATAAACATGGTTCCTGTTGGATTTGAATATATCACCTTTGTGGTAAAATTTAACACAGTGTACCTTAAATAATGAAATTCAAACATGGCCAATTTGCACTTCGATAGAATTTTTCCAGTCTTTAAGCACAGACTTTTGAATAAACCCTTTCCCTGAGGAGATCGGTGGAATGTATTTCTTGAGTGAATTTGATGATGTTTTTTTCATAACTGTTCCTAGTTAGTGCCTTCAGAATCAAGTATGGCTACGTGTATTAATTTTAAAGCTATTTCACATTCATTTGCACCATCGGGGCAGAAATGCTCATGCAAATGAAGCCCACAGACTCGCAGCACCCTGTAACCGATCGAGCTAACGTCAACAACATTTTTGAGGAGACTTTTTGTGTTGGTGCAGCACTCTGAAATTAGAGTGCATGTGTCAGCTCAGCCACCCTGCATAGTGTACACTTCAAATACAGCTGACCTATAGAGAGTCAAAGGCCAGTGCTGCACTCTCATCCAGCACGGTTTATATCTTTGCAGCTAACGTTACCATACCATGTCCATCATTTATATGGCCTGATGCTGTTTTTAGGTGCTTCACCATGTGCAAAACAAACACTGATGATCTAAACGACGCCCTTACGAATATTTATCTCTTCATTAAGTTCCCAAAAGTATCCAGGGGTTTATAACTTGCTAGCTTTACTAATCTGTTTCTCATAAATGTAAGCTTTGTGAAACACATAAGATTAAGGCTTAGGAGTTCCATTTCTCTCACTTAGACATTCCCCTTCCACTTGAACGCTAAGAGGGTTGGCCTGAAAATCTACACCTATGAATTGGTACCCTTCTATGAAGCCATCAGGCTAATGGTTCTGATGGATTGCCAAATACAAGGGGTCAAAATGAAACTCAACCTAATTAATCCAGAGGTGACTAGTGACTACCCTAGCTTGCTAAAACCACTGGAGCCCGAGTCTGTTCAGAAAAATAAAGAAAAGGCCCATATTTATATGACAAAAAGAAAGAACGCAATTAATAGCAGATTTTATCATTTTAATTCGCCATACGCAAGCTCGAGTTCTTAAGCGAATCATTGTATACTTGAGTCTAAAGCTGATGTTTGGATTTGTCACTATACTTCCATTTAAATTCAAAACTAAGGGGAATTTAGATTATTCAATTGACCTAATTGCATGGAAGGAGGAAACCCATCCAAAGACGGGAGAACATGCAAACTCCTTTGAGAAAGGTCATACGCGAGCCTCAAACTAACTTCTGTTTTTTATTTTTTCAAGGTTATTTTTGCGGCCGCAGACTTTATTGGTTTTTCATTTAAACAGAGAGGACTGTAGAGAGAAAGAGACAGGAAGTAAGGTGGAGAGAGAATGGGTTGGGATGGGAAAGACGACAAGAACCCAAGGACTTGAACCTGCTGTGCCCTGCGCAACCGCGCATATGTGTCCTGGGCACCGTCCACTATACCATGGGTCAGGACTCAAACTAACTTCTAACCGGAAGGCCATAGTGCTACCCACTGCCCCACTGTGCCGCCAACAACTAATATATCAAATAATAATGGTTAGTATATGAATGTAAAAAGCAGAGAAAGTTTTTCTTATTAAACATATTATGATACAAAAATAGCACTATGTGTATCGTGGAGTCACCAGGCTTTATCATCTAGAAGCTACTTTGCACTTCGACATGAACAAACAGCAGAAAAAAAAGCTATTTACCATTATAGAAAGTCATTTTAAATATATTTAATTATTAGTCAGATAATGACTGTTGAAGTGTCAAAGTAGGAACTTACACAACAGTCCTTTTTCTTAATTTTCTTCATACTATTTCTACGTTTCTTGGCACCGGAACCTCTCTTTCATCCTTAAAATGGCCACGTAAAATAAGCCAATAAGAGCATCATTGTAAACCAGAACAGTTCCATTCTTTATTCATGATATGAGTTTAATAAATAATATTTAAAAATAATTAAGAATTCCTATATTTCACATGATTTTATGAATGTGATTATCCCTTAAACAATACTTTTGGTTTTTAGAATGTGTTTTAAGGTAATTTAATAGGGGTGGTGAAAATTAATAGTTTAATAAATAATTATAGATTATTGTAGAAAAAGTATAGGCCCATTTCCTGCCAAATTTAGATTTTGTGAACTAACACTTAGCATCAGCAGGTCAGATTCACTCCTAGCAAAAAAACTGAATCTGAAAAGAGCAATCAGTGCAGTACTGTTCAAGAGGGATCTGCTCTTTCAGTCTAGATCATCAGACGAGCACTGCAACAGTTTGCATTTGTTCATACAGTGGAAACATTGCACTGGTGACACTGACAAATGCGTGTGGATCATTCGCTGGAATAATAAGAGGCTCTTTACCTTTGTGTGCACTGCGGTCCTGGCCTTCAGAAACCCATTCACTTCCCACAGACACACTCTGGTGTTTATCTCACAATTTAGGCAAGGTCACAATGTAGGTCATTGTCAGAGTATAGTGTTTTGAGCGCCGGAGGCATGGGGCTGATATCAATACAGTGAGCTCATGAGCTCGTTTGGCTTGTTGGTTTTAATGTGCTTTAGAGAAATTTGCTCTGAATTAATTGCTCCCGGGGGACTGCAGCATTATATTGAGCTCATGAAGAAGCATTTCAAATAGAGCTGCGCAATTAATCAAATTTTCATTATGATATCGACGTTGGACTTCTATGATAACATGTTTATTGATTTATTTTTTGTTCTTGCCAAAAAAGTTTCAATGCATGTTTTGGCATGCATTAATGGAACAGTTTTTTTCAGTTTTGAACTCGGGATTGTGAGGTACATGTGCTATTAATCTATAGCACAGGGTCCCATTGAGCGAGCGCCTGTCTCTGGCCCCTGGGAGTCCACGGTCATCATTTTATCATCAGTTCTGTGGTTTGGGAGTGCTGGTGAATCTCGTGAAAGCCTTTGAGGCGAATGAACTGACCTTGTGAAGATGCACAAAAGAACGGCTTGTTTTCCAATCAGCCGTGTGCTCTGCTTTAGCTGATAATGAATCCGCTCCGTGGACTCATCTGTACCACTCACCGATTCATTGTGACGCCGTCCTGCTTGCTCAGCGCTCATCAAAATCTGCTGTTTGTCCTTTTAAAAGCAGGTGTGTGTGGGTGGGTGGGTGCTGCTGCATTGTGGACTGCAGACCAGCACAAAGAGAGTTTGCTGTTGTAATCCGCATTTTTAATACACATACAGCGCAGCAAATTTGCTGCTTGACCGCAGCTTGATTTTATAGCAAAGGGCTTGACCTTTCAAGAAACCATACTTAGCTTTTTTAGAACTCATACGAACTCATTTAAAGTCTCTGTGGTTAGAACTAGGTGTGTAACAGGGGTGTTTCTATTTATCTTCTTGAGATATAATTGTCTCACAGTAAACATTAATTAAAATTTATTTTAAAAATGACTCGAAGCACTATCACTTTAAGGAGTACGTTGCGAGAGTTGATTCCAACAGGACAAACACAGAACTGAAAGGGACAATTATATTCAAGTGACTCCTCGTATTTAATGGTAGGGGAAACACTGAATTTGGACCCTAATATTATTAGCGTTATCTTCCTATAACTTTTATGCGCATTATGCAATATTGCATAGAAAAACCCTGGACCAAGTTGTGGATACATTTTGAAAATTATGCGCACACCTTTTGAAAATTGGGACAAACTACCATGGACATTGGGGTGCAATAGGGTGACATAATAGGATAAAACGGATGGATAATAGGATAGATAATAGACTATCCAATGCACTGTGCAGCCCTGTCTATGGATCATACCGAAGATAGATCAGTGAGGCTATAAAGCTAACATGTCCCGAATAATGGCTTGCAGGATCTCTTACCCTATTACTAGATGTTTTAACTGTTCTCAAATGTCCCAAACAGCAGATTTTAACACCAATTTAATTCAGCAACTGTGATTTATGCAGACTGATTTATGATGTCTTGAATATTATTAATGCGGAGATGTATTATTATCGATACCTATTTAAAATAAGAATTATAATAGTTTAAGTCAAGAGGACCATGTCGTCTGATGATATCATTTTGAGGCGACATATAGCAAGAGTCAACCGGAGCCAACTGAAGCCATTAACATTGAGATGAAAGAACTGAACAGTCAGTGGTGACATGATAAGGGGGCTTTTGATGGTGGTGTCATTAGGTTTTTTTTTGTTAGGGATATTAAAACAGGATTTGTCTGGAAGTGAAATTTTGCATCTCCTTTAGGAGCAGACTGTACAATGACTTGAATACTGAATAATTTACTTACTTTTATAGCAGATATCACACATTTAAAGTGATGTAGAAGTAGGAAAACACATCTTTGATTTCTTTGGGCCTTTAAGACTTTCAGCCTGAACTGTTGATGGTTTGACTGCTGGCTGTGAGCGATGCCTGAGAGCTGTCAACCACAGATAAAAATCACACAACACTCTATTCAGTGTCAGACCCACAGCACATGACTTGGGCGTTTGTATATTATTACCCAAGAAGACAGGAGCATCTCTTTGTCCGTCCCCACACTCAATCACATCCTGTTTCTCTGTCAATAGTCTGAACCAGCTGCAGTACAACTGGCTGATTGGTAACTGGGTTAGTAAGGACACAAATGGATCACAGTTCTATCCAGCCATAGAAAAGAAGTAGGAATGATGGTAATAGAGTTAAAAAATTCCTGTACAATTTGTTAAACAAAGTAGATGATTTTACTCAGGACGAAGTAGAGAATGCTGTAAAATTGCATTAAAATAATGATCAGGATTTCACCAGGTATCAACATGGTGATTCAAATCAAAAAGTAAGCAACACACACTACTCATGATATGATACACATAACACTGATATGTCAACCATACGATATGCATCACAAAATATGGAATGAAAACATGAAACTGATTTAATGTTTAAAATGTAATCGCGATTTATTCATTAATTTTCCAATCCGTTCTAATATGTAATATGGAATTCAGGTTAGTTAATCTTTTTCAAGTTGTCTGACAATTTATTACAGTTTTTGAAAACATTTAGGATGTATGTATGGATGTGGCTTCTTGGGAAAAGAAAAAAAAACAGTTGCTAAAATCCCAAATAAAATCACAATCGTCATATTTGTTCGAAAAATCACAATATGATTATTTGGTCCATATTGCACAGACCTACCATGAATATAGCCTACCAAGGCTACGTTCACTCTGCAGGTCTTAATGCCCAATTCAGATTTTTTGATGCAGGGTAAATAACTGGTAAAATCAAGAAAGTTACAATAGTGATTAATATTCATTCATTCATTCATTCATTTTCCATTCCCGCTTATTCCCTTTCGGGTCACGGGGGTCTGCCGGTGCCTATCTCCGGCACACATTGGGCGAGAGGCGGGGGTACACCCTGGACAGTTCGCCAGTCCATCGCAGGGCTAGTGATTAATATTGATGTTAAAATGATTGAAAATCTTATTTTACTTTTGTATGGCCCGTTGAGCTTCCATTCAGTGATACTTTCTCTCTCTCTCAGTAATTCATGCGTGCAATACACAATTAACAACATGGCTGCAATTGTGGACAAAACTGAAGAACTTGCTTTCAAGAGAGATTCTTCAGTTTTATGGAAATGTTTGGGGTTTGCATCTACAGTCATTGAACAAGACAGTGAACAATCATCGAACAAGCCACAAGATCACTTTAAGTGAGTTTAAAATCAAAATCTAATTTCGTCAAAAAAAAAAAAAAAGAAAAAAATTATACATTCAGTTTCTTAATGTATAGTTAGAAGATAAATATGTATATAACACCCCTTTAAGTATTGTGACTATTTTGTATTAAAATCCATTGTGCCACAATTGTTACACTCCTAGTTAACAAGCTACTTAGTTTCTTCTTAATGTTTTTAAATGTGATCCGATCCTTCTCAGTTTGATGTGATTCAATTCAGCATGAAGAAGTGGGGATTGGCAGAGATTAAGATCCCTGAACTCATCTTGCCTTGGATACAATTGATAAATTTTTTTTTCTTGATTAGCTGTTTATAATAGATGCTACCTTTTGAAATCTTAAATATTTTTGATATATAAAATGTATAATGCACAAAATATAACCAAATATAACCCAAAAATTTAAGGTATGCAATGGAACCCTTTCAATACCCAACCCTCCACAACCTTTATACAATAAGTAAAACATAGATATAAGAGATACTATCTGGACACTATACAACAACCAGAATAATAAAAGAAAAAATAAACAGTTATGTTAAAAAGAGCAATAACATGCGATTTTAGCAAATAACTATTTTCCTCATTTGGTCTGATTTATTTATTTATAGCCGACGCCCCAGTTTCTCCCTGTTAGTTGTCTCTGGGCTGAGAATTCTTCAGCACATTTTCTCAGTTGAGTTGACTCGGGTTGAGCCGCACCCTGCGCTGAGCAAACATGCGAGGGAATGTGTGCTGGTGGCGGGGTGCGAATCCCCCCTTTGGTCCTTCACAAAACAATGAAATGCTGACTGGAGCTGAACGTCATAGTGACTGTGATGAGTTCTGCAGCCCACTCACTCCTGACCAGGGCCTCCCACATGTCCGCATGAATTTAGTTCATGTGACTTCACTTTTACTCTCTCTCGAGGGGGCTCGGACTGCTACAGCAGAAGGGCTGGAATTGCAAAAACACAAGCTTACTTGTTGCTTCGCTGCCCAATTAAATTGTGACTTTGGGGGCAATTTCAGAGTACAACAACACCATATAACTTGGTTCAGACTGACCACGGACCCATGTTGCATCACGAGTATGAAATGCCTACAAAATGATCACATGATCCGTTCTAGTTTTGGGTTTTCAGTTTTCTTTTGTATTGTACTTTCTTAGCAACTTTTTTTGATGACCAGCTGTTTGAAATTTTACCAAAGTACATTATTATACTTTGTTTACATTAACATTTTAACCATGGACTTAAAAGAGAAATATAACATTCAACTTGCGACAAAAATAAAAGTAAAAACAATAGCATAACAAAAGTCTTAAATTTAAATATAATTTTGAATCAGTGTTCCATATTTGATGTCAGTGTGTTTGATGTCAGAAACCATAAAAAAACTTAGGACGTAGTGTTTATGATTTCCTCCATAGGTTTCAGATGATTGGGTCTTCAAGTGGAGGAAGTTGGGTGTTATTTTCATACCTAGATAAACACCCACAACAATTTTGATCAAACTTTTTTAAATCTATGTTCCAACCCAGAATTCAGCTACTCTTAGACGTCGTCATCTTTGACTCAGCTGTCGGGAATAGAGCACAAGGGACTATGGAAATGGCAGTGAAGGTATGTCTGTACCTTCAAAAATCAATGAAATGAAGGTCTCTGCTGGAGACAGGAAGTAAGGGCAGTCAGACGTGCCTTGATGGTGTCCTGCCTTGAAAAACTGAATATTTCAGCTTTGAGATAAAGACTGTCTATGGCACTGGGTGACCTGCAGCTAGTTAAAGCTGCACTGCACCTGCGTCTGTGGATCTTTCTGAAGTCTGTTTCCTTTTCATTTCTCTCCAGAGCATGAGCTCTGTTATGAGACTCTGTATATTAGAAACAGACCCACAGGGGCTCTGAGCTACCGTCCGCATTCTTTCCAAAGGGTGCAGGGCTGTTTCTAATAACACTTGAGTAGTGCATTCACTTGTTTGGTTTGCGTGTGATAGAAAGCAGAAAATTGTACTTTATTTGTCCGATTAGGCAGCTAAATATGAGCTATGTCATCGTTGCTGGATAGGCTACCAAGTAGTTGTTGTAAAATACGATAATGTTAAATTGAACGCTACAGTCATTCAGGAATGTCAGGAACTTCAGTTAGTTAAAAATAGAATACTTTTCAGCAGTACAGCATTTTACCACTTTTTTTATACGCAGTCTCTTGAAGACAATAATCCTTTAAACTATAGACCCAAGACCTTATGATAATAAACCTGGAACATTCCAGGATCAGGGTTTTCAGGATAAACATCCCTTTGATCCATTGAACAATCCCTGGAGATTCAGATTTCCCAGAACAGCAGACACATTTTTAAATTTCACAGGATAGTGTGAAGATTGGACCAAAAGTTAGGGCAAAACAAGGTGATCTGGAGTAGATGTTAATCATGGACTTGCTCTTTTGGAAGGTTTTCCCACTCTAGCATGTGTTTTTAGTTATAATGTCTGATATACAGTATAATGGTGAATTTAAGTGCCAACTTGCTCTATAACAATAGTGTTTCTACAATCAGTTTGTACAAGTCAAATTTGTACATCGAATTATAGACCCATTGTCTCGGAACATGTACTAGGGTAGATACTGGAATCCCCATGATGGGTCGGATCCCTCTGTGACAGTGGGATGGCTAAACTGCGAGGCATCAGCTGGTGAGATGCTGTAATGAGCCCAAAAGCTTTGAGATCTGAGGCCTCTGCTAATTAGCCTGTAACCTTTAAGTTACTGTTGGATTCCCAAATGGAGAGCTGTGTGAATGTTGTTTAGCTGATGCGAGAGTGATTTGGGCATGGAATGGTGCTGGGTTATTCATTTAGTAATATGAAACTGTACTTTAGCTTGTTATGGAACTACTTTTTAACCACTTGCAATTTAAACTTATGATAATTGTTCATTTTAAATTAAGATATGTGTATATTTATATTGTGAGGATAGTATGTGTGCGTGAGGTCTGGTGATGGAGCTGAAACACAGCAGGGGTTTCTCAGAGTTCACAGATAAAAGCAGGATCGGCCGAGGCCAATTTCACACCCAGCAGATGCCACGCTGCTGAACCGGCTCGACAGGTGGGCATGCTAATTGGCAGCGTGTGTATTGGGTTACAGACAAGTCGAATCTGACACAGAGATGTCAGTGTGAAGATCAGAGGGGGAGCTGTTGTGCTCTACTATAAGAGTCTGAGAATGTTGGACTGCTTTTTTAGAAATGCGATGGATAAATGGAGCTGGGGAATGTTTGATGTGACCGTTTAGATTGGTAAGACTTCACTGATAAAGATGGAACCATCATGGTTTCAGATGTCAACCTCGAGTCTGAGTCACAAAAGCCCCTTTCATGCGCAGTTTGTTATAAACAACTTATTTTGTAATAAGAATTTGAAAACGACTTCTGAATTTGAAGTTGGTAGCGTAAATGATCTTTCTAACAACGGTAAGAGTGCTTTATTCAGCATATCTGTCAATCAGCTCTCAATAACATGGTCCCGCCTATTTTTAGAGGAAAATTGAACCATCGTGAACCGTCTATTGGACTGTGCTGACTGTATAGATAACTTTCGAAAATCTTTCAAACTGTTCGTGTAAATAACGTAATATTATAGGGAATAAAAGTGGGAATACTAGAGGGAATTTGGTGTGCCATATACTAGCCTAATTTAATAGCCTCCACCATGCTTCACCGATTTCCCACTTTTCATCGGGTAGAAATGGCTGGTTATTTCCTCATGGTTCTGGTTTAACTCCAGGGTTTTATATGGTCTATGTATGTGGTTGTAAGCATTAGTGTCGGTGAGGTGCTGTGTGGCAGCTCTTGAAAAGGATGAGTCACACCAATGCCTGCGGCTTGCTGCCGTCTCTATCTTTTCCAGGCACTTCAGCGGTGTTAAGAGATGCCACTGGCCTCGCTTGATGTGTTGCGAGAGAGAGAGAGATGGTTCTACCAGCTTTAAAGAATACAGGCAGCCAGAAAATGTCAGGAGACACGTGTAGCAGAGACAAAAACACAGTCAGGCTTAAAAGCACAGAGGAGCAGTGTGTGGGATGGACATTTAAATGCATCCTCACAAAAAGGCATTTATGTTTTGTCATTAATTACTCTTGATGTGTTTTTGGGGCTTTTTTCTCCATCCATACAATTTGAATAAAAATAAAAAAATGTGGGCTGGCCCATTTGTCTCATGCTGTAATTAATTATTTTGCAGATCCCTGTCTTAAAAAGTCTAAAAAGTAAAACCCCCAATTTTAGCTCTAACGTTAATTAAATTAGCTGTTTTAGGTTTTTTTGTAGGTCTTAATTTGTGCTTCAGACACATGGCTGCAATAGCAACGACAGTCATTTTTGTCATTTACAAAAGTTTTAAAATTATGAAAATAATAGTCTTATGTTCATGTCAGAAAATGTAATTGAAATCACAAAAAAATGCATGAAAATGGATTGTTCACATTGGATTGTTTCACATAAAACCTACCCTTTTAAAGTTGCAAAAATAAAGAAAACCATTGTTTCATGTTAGATTTCATGTCATAAATGCATATATAGTTCCGAATAAGTTCACAAAAAAATTACAGTTGAACAGAAAATTTAGACTAACATTAACAATTCACTATATAGCCTCCTGTGACACGTGTTTATATGTTTAAATATTTATAAACGACTAGAAGTTGTTGATACTTTTTTTCAGGTGCTAATAACTAATGATATTGCAGGAAACAAAACGTTCACATGTCAAAAATATTCTGTTCTTTTATCTACTACTATGAGATTTTTGTAATCTTTTTTTAAGATGTTGGTGGAGAAAATGTAGTCATTTTTGTTTCCATTTTTTTACAATTTTTCAAGAAAAACTCTGAAACTCTGCAAACTCCTTGTGTTCAGCCCTCAAGACTTTTATATAGATTACTTAGAACAAAAAGTAGCTTAAAGTTCAGAAAAGCTGACGTGCACTGCGCTCACACAATATCTCTTTTTGGATGACATTTATTGAACCATCAGTGGGTTTAAAGTTACTGGAGGGTATGGTTTACTTATTGAATATGCTTTATCAGTTGCTCAGAGGAGATCGTTTGCTAGATCTGAGGTTTACTTAGGTGTGCATGAGTAACATTAACTGAAGCTGCAGTGAGGAAATATCTCTCTCTCAGCTCATTATTTGTAATTGCCTTTTCCGCTCCGATGAGGCTCACTTTACGCAAGCAGTGATCTGGAAGAGGCTAATAAACTCACACTTCTCAATAACTGGAGGAATATACTGCTCTCAGCTGAGGAGAAATTGCTTATGAATGGGGAACTGGCTTCCGGTAAGCTTCCAGAAGTTCTCACAAGCTTTGAATATTTACATGAGTTTAGTAATAATTGTAGAACAATAATATTTGGCCAAAGATATGGATTTGTGTTTTGTTGCAATTTTTTATTCGGTTAGCTGACTTTTTTTCTATACATTATCTTTGTGCACCCGGCCTCGATAATAAACATATTCTACTGCTTGAAATGTTTCAATTAACTTCAATATTTTCTACCAAGCCTGTCATTTTAAACCAGGAAGTGATTCTCCATATAAAGCGAATGGTGTCATATTTATGGTGGAAAGTAACAAAGCTTTTAATTTCCGGAAGAGAAACGGAGAAGCTTCACGTTTGCACCATTGACTCCTTTGGCTCTGGTTGACCCTGGTCGACTTTTGATAGTTGAATTACCTCACTGGTGGTCGATCAGCCATCCAGAACGTCCCAGAGACTCGAGAACCTTTCTCTAGTTCAGTACCCCTCCCTACCCTTCTTCATGAGCAGGTTTTGGGGTTCTTCATTAGTGCTGCCATCTGACTGCAGGGGTGAGAAAATACTTACTCATAAGCTGTTTTATAGAGCTCAGACCTGTTAAATGTTGTGGCAACTCTTTCATTTACAAGCTGTTAATGAATTAAAGTCTCCATTTCCCAGCCGTCCTAATTTGATTAACTCATTAGGCATCCTCTTTTATTTTGGACATGCATAGCTTCAGTGCTTACTTCCTAGGGATGCATTTGCATGGATGAAATCTTTCGGGAGGCAGGGCTACGCTAATGCCTCTGTGTGTTTACAAGACAGAAACTTGCTTTTATTTGACTACACACATTTGTGGAGGCATGGAGAGCAGTCTTTCACGTGCCGCCCTCATCTGAAGTAATGCACACGAGCCATCGCTTTAGGAATAGAGGTCCATTGAGACATGAATGCAAATGTGTTGGGTGTATGGGCCACAACTGAGGCTCAATTCTCCCTCTGCTCTGAAAATGGCCTCTATGTTTGTGTCCTACCCACCACAGTGGCATTGTTTTTGAGCACAAATCTGTGGTTTAGGGAAATAATTGTGCATGAAACGGGAGAGGGAATTGGGAAATCAATAAATTTCTTGGCATTTACTACATTTGTCTATTCAATCAAAGGCAGAACACCTTAAACAGAAAACTTGCAAAATTTTGTTGAGAAGAACACTGGTTTGAGGCCAGCCGGTGGTCTTCTTGAGAAGAGTTGGCATGTTCTCCCTGTGATTGGGTGGGTTTTCCTTCAGGGACTCCGGTTACCCCTACAGGACCAAAACCATGCATCAGGTTTATTGACTGCTCCAAGTTCTTCTTTGGAGTGAATGTGTGTGTTGCCCTGGGATGGAGTGGCAACGCATCAACAGTGTACCCCGAACGAATTATACTTTGGGTTTAAAATGGGCAAATGGTGGTAGCTGATGTATTTCAACTTTCAAACATAACGCTTTGAATCTTTTGTAGGGTTAGAGGGACACAGTTAAATTAATGACCAATTGCATCTCAAGTCCTGGTGCTGATGAAGCAGAATTAAGGTATATTATATTTAACTGATTATAAAACATATATTTTATGTAATCTCCCCAATCTTTACTGATAACGAAACTTATTTTTCTTCATCAAACTCAGAAATTTCAAGAAATACAATGATCATGATTTTATAATCCATTTCAGGTGTTCAAGGTGCAGTGGTGTCTGTTTGTGTGCATGGAAATGGAAGTGGGCTTTCAGGGGTTCAGAGGAGTCGCTGACACTAAGTGGAGTTAATTTGTCTAAAAGCTTTCTGGTCACCTGATAGCCCTCTAGTGCGCACATGACTGAAGGACTTTCACTAATGCACCGAAACAGCTGAGGCCTGACGCGTGTGGGTTCGGTGGTGGTGGTGGTGGTTGGGGGGAAGAGGGGGTCATGGAGTTTGACATCGTTTTGGGATACACCTGTCTTCAGCAAAATCTCATCATTTCACTTAGGGATTTTTTTCTCTTTCATCTATAGATGTATTTATATCTGAGGTCTAAAATTTTGCATAAAATATTTTAGAATGGAAATGTTTCATCTTAGTTTCTGTGTTTGAGTATTTCATCTACCATATATTGACTTCACCAGACATGCACCACCCACCCCAAGATTAATGTAGCCCATGCTATAGAACACCTGAGTTTAGAGTAGAAGCAAAATCCACAACCAATAATAGATTATAAAGCTAGAGCCAATCAGCAGCTCCTCCGTTCTTCTTCCTGCACATAAACTAATGCTCTTTTTATCTATCCAAACTGTATTCCGCTTGGGATTATTTTATAGCTTTTTGTTTTTATTGATGCATTTACTGATGAAAGCTTAAAATACTCTTTTTTTAGCATAAAGTTATACAGAAAAATCCCACTTGTTTTCATATTGTGCAATTCTCTACAATTTTTGTCTTTTGCGTACATTTTATTCTGCACTATTTGTTGGGTAATTAATATTCGTTTTTTTTTTTTTCATTTGGTGTCTCTATCCGTCTTTTATCTTGTTCATCACATTTTTGGCTCAAAATGCTTGCTCCTCTGGCATGTTAAAACTGACGGAGCAATAAAGCTACGGCAAAGGTCTTAGGAATTAAACTTTTTCTTTTTAACTAACAAAGTTAACAGTAAACATTTGCAAAGGCTCATCTCAGCCTCAGACAGGTGAGAGCATGAGGGAAAGTCTCCTGTAATGACAAGGACGCTCGAGTCGGGCTCCGTCAGCATTTCCTCGGAGCTCATCTTGTTAAAGCCTTTCTGATCTCTCTCTCTCTCTCTCTCTCTCTCTCTCTCTTTCTCTTTCTCTTTCGCGACTACTTCTAATAAAGTCTATTTAATTAAGGTGATCTGAGTGAGTGACGGCCCGTCCGTGAACCACTGTACTTTCCTTAATCTCAACTAATTTAGAAAGCACCATTTAAAATCTGCGCTGCTGACCTAATATGCTGGAAAATGTTCCTTAAAGATGTTCCAAACTGCTATAGATCCATAAATGATAAATTGAGAAAAAGGTGCTTTCTTCTCAAAGAAAGGATTTGCGAAAACATTTTACTTCTGTGTCAGACTTTAATAGTCTAATAAATAAAATAAAACAATATCTACATTATTATGTAGAGCACTTACTATTTAGAATCCAGAATATTGAAAAAATATTAAAACACACAAATACTTCAATCTTTACGATAGAAAAATAAAAAGTTTGCCGTTTCAGTAACCAAAAAATGTTGATATATGTTGACATTAGAGTCCTAGTGTCAGAAACAGGATGTTGTCACAGATACCATTCAGATCAGCGGTATTGTCAAGTACAATGTGTCAAGTACCATCAAACAGAATGGTTTAAGTATATAAAGCAATCCCTTGGTTACAGCGGATGATACATGGAAATCCAAGAACTACCAGCATCATAGTTATTTTATTACTTGACATGCTTTTTTTTAGATTTTTAAATCCTGTCCGCACTTTTAACACCCCCCCCCCCCCCCCTTTATTAGCAACAGCACGCAAGGGTACGATAACAAGTGCTTGCTTAAGTGCGCTCTTCGTCAAGCTCCTTCTGTTCTGTCCTCTCTCGTCTGCTGTGTTCTACTGTAAGTCTTGGAATTCTGTGCTTTCTTCTGTGCACACTTACCCACAATCTCTGCACTTTCTCCGGTCTGGAATATTACAGACCAGTTTGGTATCTGGAACCATGAGGTTGTCACTTTCTTGCTCTTTTTCTTTGCCCTAATGACTGTCAGATTTAGTTTTTAGTACTTTGTTGAAGGTGGTGCCAGTTGGCCTCTGCACTTGGCCTCTGGGTTCTTGTCTTTTGAAAGTGCTTGATTCTGTGAAAAGCCTCTATGTACTGGACCAAAATAATACCTATAACAATAAAACATTCTATTCGTAATAACAGTAATGATAATGCAGTAACTGTTACAGTTTACTGCACAGCCAATGATAGCCTTTGCCGTTTCCATCCGTGCTTGTGTGAGTTTCCTCCGGGTACTCCGTTTGACCCCGAAAGGGAAAAAGTGGGTAAAAAGATGAATAAGCGAATTAATCTGCAGTAGGTGTATTTTCTCCATTAATCTTGATCAGTTTTGTGCTCCATCATTTAATCTTTAACATCTTTAACCTTAAACATGGCTGTTGCAACATATGCTCGTATATGTGGCTTCAATCAAGGAAAATAATTGCTATATTTAAAAAGCTGGGTGGATTTGGAACAGGTTAGGGAGGTGTCGTTCACACAGGTGAGCCACATTCCTGTTCCTGAGATTTTTTTCCAAGGTCCTCATTTATTTTACTTCATTACCCGGAGGAAATCCACACAAGCATGAGGAGCACTATAGATATAACAAAACAAAATTCTAGAATTGAAAATATCAAATATTTGTTGTTAAGATCCATATATACTGTATAGATCCATAGTTCACTGTTCAGTTAGATTACAAGATCAGTTATTTGGGTTAATCCGGCTCATTTCCACGTTGACATGGCTTTTCTCCATTCTCTAATTGCACATTACCAGAAAAACACAAATCGATGAGCTTCACTCAATAATACAAAGCTTTCAAATGATTGAAAATGCCCCATTTTGGTCTCTGATCAATGGCATTAGCCCATCGGCTGGGTTTCAAGGCTCTTCTGCTGCTGAGCTGATTCAGCGTTTGAAGATCACTGAAATGACAGGCATGCTCTCTTTCGATCTGGTTTCCTGTTATTAATAGCATACTATCTGCATTGTAATCTGAGGAGGGAGGGAAGGAAGGATACCTGGACGCCTTGTGCTTTTATCCTTGTCATCATAAAGCAGCAGAAGTGAGAGGAGCTGAGCATGCAGTTTCCTGTTTTCAAGGGATTTGTGACCCACTGCTACAATGCAGAGAGTTTATTTAGGCCAGACCCTGGAGAAATAGCAGAATTATTACAACATGATTAATATAAGGATGAGCATTATTGAGTTTGCATTGTGCTACACTGAGAGTATCTCTTGATTAGGTGTTTGAATATTCTTATGAACATGAATAAGCCACATTAACCTGCATTTGGTAAACATATACAAATATACTAATTTTTTCTACTCTAAATTGGATTGGACAGAGTTTCACACAGTTCAATGGCACTGAGATTAATCTTACCAAACCTATACCCCAGAAGGACCCCCGGATAAAAAAACCCTACATAGAAGTTGCTCCTTTTGATTATTATTCCTAGAGGATAAAGAATAAGATTATTTTAATGGATTATGAATTGATTCAATTACAAATGAATCCATGTTTCATAAAATACGTAAAATGTAATTTTTTTTAAATTACGCAATTGTTAGGGACTGCTAGATTTAGTAACAACTCTGAACCAACAAGCATCCATCTAAGACACATTTTGATTATATTAAATTTCACTTTATTATTATTACGCATGGGCGTGCACGGTGGCGCACTGAGGCCTTCCACTTAGAAGGTTGTCGGTTCAAGGCTCGCCGGTGCCGTTCCGGGAAGGAGTTTGCATGTTCTCCTCGTGCGGGTTGGAAAATGAACAATGTACAATGTACAAGACAATGATATACAGTGAAAAGCAAAATATACATACTGAAAATATTTAATAATAATGAAGGTACCAAACTAAAAATGGGACCAAAAGTGGACTAAATGCCTCTACACACTGACCCAAATTCTTTGCAACTCGGTCAAAAACCATGGGTGCCAACGGGACATCACTCATTGGACCAAACGAGTGGTACCAACGAAAAAAGAGTTTGTGGCATATCGGATCCATTTTAGTCAAAAAGAATGACCAATGAAAGCTGGCTCTTTTGATGACGTAGGGCATAAAAGAGGACATAAAACTAATAAAACATAAAAGAGCTGCTCGATGGCACTCACATAGCGCTCACTGTGATCAGCCACCAACAGTATAAAACACTCTACATCCATGAGTTTCTGGAGATGATTGCAACAAGGGATCAATAGTTTCTCCTGGTCTGGACCGAATTGTATCCATTAAATTCAAGTTTGTGGGCTGTATCATCCAGGGCTTAATCTTAGAGACTCTACGAACCTACCAATTAGTCCTACACCAAACATTAAACTTTAGATAGTAGATGAATGTTTTGATTTAATGAGTGAAACAGACCTGAGGTCATGCTCCTATCTGAGTGCGTCAAGGGCACAGTCTGTAGATCACACTCGTGTAGAGCACTGCAGCATCTCAGAGGCAGTGAAGTCCTCTGCATGTGTTTTTTGTGAGCAGTGTCTGCCACCACAGTGTTTTTTAACACCATCATCCTCTCAGTTTCTCACCTCCTCACTCCTGCCAACTTTAAAGCAAGCACACCTACTTGCCCTTGAGCAGAGCTTTCTTGTCCTCCCTGCATTGATGCTGTTGTTGTTCATGGAAGTCACGTGTCAAGAGCTGTTACTTGCTGTGGTCATATGTCAGTACTTTATTAGGAAACATGTTTCGGCTTAAAATAGCATGAAAATTTTGGGTTTCCACTCTACTTACTTATATTTAATAATTTCCTGTTCTTTTATTGAATGCAGGGTCGGTGTACAAGAGAGAACTGCAAGTACCTCCATCCCCCTGCGCATCTGAAGACGCAGTTGGAAATCAATGGAAGAAACAACTTGATTCAACAGAAGACTGCAGCGGCCATGCTAGCGCAGCAGATGCACTTCATGATCCCTGGCACCACCATGCAACCAATGGTACACCATAGCAAATCTATAAATATTGTACAATGAAATCCAATACATGCCAATTTCTGTATTTGACCACAAGATTGGTAAATCGTTATGGTAATCATTTGGGGAGTAACCATAATATAAATATTCTGTACCACAGCCAACATTTCCGGTCAGCCAAGGTCTGGGTTCAAGCCCTGGTTTGAGTTACACTCCATACCTGACGCCCATGAGCCACGGCATGGGTCTGGTGCCAACAGAGATGCTGCCCAGCTCTCCGGTGATTGTTCCCGGGAGTCCGCCGGTCAGCGTGGCCAGCTCGAGCTCCTCTCAAAAGCTACTGCGCACCGACAAACTAGAGGTGAAACATTTTAGGGCTCATTCTGAAAAGTGCTTCAAAATTATTGTTAGAACATTGAATATAAATCAACAAGTTGCTTCTAGAGATGTGCCCTTGTTTCCTGCTGGAATGTTTAAAAATGACATGACAAGCTGTGTTCTTTTAGGATTTTATTTTTACATTGAAAGCAGTTAAATCGACCTGTTACTTCAGATTATATGTTTCAGAAACAGAATTGGCCTATTTCTATCGTGTCTCCTGTTCATGGTGTGTTTGTTCCAGGTGTGTCGTGAGTTTCAGCGAGGAAACTGTGCGCGTCCTGAAACAGAATGTCGATTTGCGCACCCGAGCGACAGCCCGATGATCGACACCAGCGATAACACGGTCACGGTGTGTATGGACTTCATCAAGAGCCGCTGCTCGCGAGAAAAGTGCAAATATTTCCACCCGCCGGCTCACCTGCAGGCGAAAGTCAAAGCAGCGCAGCATCAGGCCAATCAGACGGCCGTCGCTGCACAGGCCGCCGCTGCAGCAATGGTAAGATCACAAAACACCCAAGTTTTTACGAGGCAGGATGTGAAGGATGTATTTTTGTATTACGTAGCTCTTCAGTGATGATTTGTGGCAGGGTTTAAAGGCGTAGTTCTCCCAAAGTGCTAAATGACCAATAAATTCTATTTATTTCTAGCTTTATACAGCAGCATCATTTAGAAAATATTTGAAAACATTCTACTCAAATACATAGTGAATATAATCACATCCTACACGCACTTCAGGTCAAATTGTTTTAAAAGTTTTTAAAATTGTGCTTTATTTTATCAGTGTTTATATGCTTTTCTGTTAAATCAGCTGGCTAATCTTTTTTGCATTTCATTGTGGCTCGTTACGCTTAGAGGATTTGAAAGGAAATATTCTGCCATTGATCCTGCTGGTGTATCTTTTTGCCACAATAAAGATTTGTTTTAATGTCAATATCAATATCCATTGACTTGCACTGGAATAGAACTGATAAAATCTCTTACAGGCTTCAAATGAAAAGAAAAGCAATATCTTCCAAGTAATGAGACTTTTTAAGGGGAAAGAACACAATTATTTATATTTTTTCTCCAATTAAGTGGAAATACCTACATTTGTATGTGAATACTTTGCTTATTGTTTAAAAAAAAAAACAGCCAAAATATACCACTGAGAAAACTGACAATTGTAGGCTTCAAAATAAAAGTACAGCAATAAACTACAGAAAAGTTTCTCTTTAACCTGCTATGCCCCATAATCTCGTGATAAAAAATTGTAGTTTTATAAATACTTTTGACATGGTGCTGAATATTATTTTATTAGAGAATTAGAATTAAATTGCCAATATAACCCTCCTTACAATTCAGAACTTTTCTTTTAATTATAGCTTCATTTTTATGAATAAATATAATAAATAGTAATTAGTAACAGTAAATATTAAGTATTTTAAGCATTTATTAATTCTATGACACTTAATTTCTGCAAGTGACACCATCCCTTCTGTTATTTCTAAATATACTAAATAGCAGGAAATGTCTATTGATTTTAGAAAAGCCTTGACGAATCTTCTAAACATATACCCAAATAAGGAGCACACTTTGCATATTTGGTTTATCTGTTTGTTTAATTTGCCCTCCCAGCTTGCACCGAAGCCTAATGGAGGCAATGCTAAAAATCAAGAAGACAGCTTCATTCCTGAACATGATAAAATCACTTCCGACACTTGTCAAGATATCTGATGATGTTAGCACACTAAATGTGGAGCACTGCTTTATTCTTATACACCCGTGACCCATCTGAAAGAAAATCTGTGTCGAAGCCCTTATCTCCTCCCTTGAGGATCCGAGTCCTATTAAACTGTATGAGTACAGAGAGAAGAGAAAAAGATGAGCTGCGTTAAGAGATAAAATCAGATAAAACCACTCTCCTGTCAAATCCTCCGAGTACTGCACTCATGCCATCATTATTAGGTGTACAATATTAATATAATAAGCTCAATGGCTTAAAAGCTTTTTTGCTGACACCCTTGAGTGCACAAGGTCATGGCACAGCTGATTCCCCCTCTCTCTCTACCCAATTGGAGACCTGTATTCGGCTTTATTTGATCACGATTAAATTAATGAGATGGAGGACATCTTCATGCTGAAATGACGTGTATTCAGAGGTTCATCGATTAGTGAAACCAAACTGCATCTTTGGATTCTATCCAGGCTGCTTTCGTTTGTTAGAGCTAATGCTGCAAGCATGCACTAGAGGTCAAATTTAAAGTGTCAAATTTTCATTTTAAAGAATAGCGATTAGATAAAGTGGAAGTAAAGTTGAAAAAAATGAATCCAACACTTAAGATTAGACCAATCACTCGATAAACCACAGCTTGGAAAATTTGTAAAATAGCAAAAAAATAAAAATTTACAGAACAAAAAGAACAGCGCAGGCTTGGTCGGCAAAGCCGAATACATCAGAGTAATGCTCTCAAAAATGGCGGTCGGTTGCTGTAAGCAGTCAAATGTTTGAATGATGGCTGAAGGCGGAGAATCAATTGAGCTTGTCCTCTCTCAACCAAAAATATCTGCAATGTGGGAATTTCTCATATTCAGTAAGGAGCAGTTCAGAGGCAAGAGGATGCTCAAAAAACATGTTTTGAAACAGTGAATGCTTCTATGTTTTGCCTCTTCAATAAATTGGTCTTGAAAGAATAGTTAATCAAAACTTGCTGTAGACATGTAAAAAATCTGGTTAATCTGGTAATTAGCTTAAGGGCTGTTGCTGACTGAATGTAAATGAGGAGGGGAGGTCAGGTTCAATTACACTTGGTAATTAGCCTACCCAAAATTGTATAGACTACAAATGTAAACATAGTTATAATAAGGGAACACTGGTAACAAGAACAAAAATGGCGACTCCTGAGAGCAAACGACCAAATATTAACTGATCATCAAACGAGGGTCATTCAAACAGTCATTGCAAAGCAAGTAGGCAGGAAGACGATAGAGGAAACCAAAACTTAATTTCAAGGATGAGGAGAAAGTAGTCTATGACCTTGACTAGAGGTTGCCATACTAAGGGGTGATATTGTACCATTTAAGAACATTTTGAGAACAAATATAATGTCCACAATTGGGATATACTAGTTAAGTGAGCTGGTTGTGATGAAGGAGATGACATAGAGTGAGGGTTCCTCCCACACATCATCTCTTATCAATTTTGTCACTCCTGGATAGTCAAAACTGGACAGAAAAGCAGGATGTTAGCAAAGATACCAAAACCTGTCAAAGCAGGAATAGCATAGCATAAATAGGAACATGTATTCCTGTAACGTTAATAGGAGAAATTATTGAAGCACCATCACAAACAATATACTTTTGTGAAAAGTTGAAGTTGTCTTTTGTTAAGTGTACATTATCAAAGTTGAATCAGATACTAGATAAATTGTAGATTAAAATTGCTTTTTGACTTACCTAAAACCTATTTAAGTGAGTATTATCAAATGTTAACATTTTCAAATGATAAAAAGTAAGAATATACATCCTTAGCTGGATCGAACTTTTAAAATGCTTATATTTTTTCTGTTAATGCAATGAAATTGATAAATAAATCGCATCTGCAATAGTGTTTTTTTCTTGTATTGTTTTGCTCTCCCCCACACATGTAATTTTGTAATAGTAAGCTTCACATCTCTCTTGCGTCGCTTGCTTGTGGTGTAAATGTGGTGTTTACCAGCGAGCTTTCCTGCTTGGTGTGGTTTCACATTGCTGCGTTTGCTCTCATGCCCATCATTCATTTTGCTGTTCCCTTCATTTTCACTTTTATCTGTTTGCACGATCTGAGACAGAGAGGGATGCTAGGAAAATAAAATATAAAATAGACACCTAAATAAACCTTAAATCTATTTAGATCTCAAAGAAGGAGTTGATTTTTTTGTGTGAAATATCCTTTAGGATGCAGCTCTCCTGATGATGGTGTAAAGAGGATTTTTCGAGGGTACAAATCAGGACACCATCCCAAATGTACTACTGTAACCCCCGAAAAAAGTCAGATGAGACGTTTTATTTTATTTCTTTCATTTTCTCCATTATTTGTTTGTCTTGGTGTTTTCCACCCCAGCGGTGGTTATGTAAGACTGTAGGATCAGTTCCTGTGGGTGGAATATTTATTTTAAAGCTTTTACATGTTGGCGGAGAAGAGCAAATCGTTTCACTGTTGCTGCACAAATGGCTTCAAGCTTGCTTTTCATTTGGATGTTTACCAAATGCACCTAGAGAGCAGAGACCGTCTCAAACATTACTCCAATGTGTTATTCTGCTTTCAAAAACTCAAATTATTATGAATTATTATTATTTGAATTATTAATTCAAATTATTATCATGAATCCATCTTAAAATACCCAGCAGTTCACAAGTACAGTATTTCGTGATTTTTTTTTCTTTCTTAGACCTGTTTGATCAAAAGAGTACTCTTCTTATAATAATAATATGTTATATATATATATATATATATATATATATATATATATATATATATATATGTTATATAGATATCATTATGCAACATTCACTGAACTAATGTTATATTTCAAACAACAATGCTGTGTTTAAAAACCTACTGAATTTGCTTTGTCACATGCTAAAAGCACGAAAGTAATTACCTGCACAATAAGAAACATTTCCAATAAATCACTTTGAGTTATACAATATAAGATTATCTAAGACTTTAATGCAATGAAGATGTCGAGTTTACTTGGCAGTTGTGTTTTATTTCAGCACTATCAAGTGTCAGAAATGTCATCTTTGGGTGAACTATTCCTGTGATAGTTTAAACTCAAGTGCACATTACATGAGAAACGCTGACTGCTGCCTATGACGGGGGTTGAATGTCGGTCATTTTTTTATTTATATGGATCTATATTTCACAAAGTGCAATGTATATTGATGTGAATCCAGCTAATTAGGTTAAAGACCATTTTACCTGTCAATTAAATTATTTTGTCAGACATAAAAATGGTGTAAACTGTGAAAACTATTGTAGGAGATAAACAGATGCTTAGCAACTGTCGAGCTTTATCAATGTGTGGATTTACGCATATCTGCATGGCCCTCATCTCATTTCAAGCATCCTGATGATTTCTTTGACGAAATATCTTCAGCTCATTGCTCCATCGAGCCACATCTCAGCTGTTTATTAGTACCATTGCATGAGATTCTATTCAATTAATCACATACATCTCCGCAATCTTGAACTCTTAGCGAAGAGCAATTTAAAATAAATAATACAGTGAATGGGCCACATTAATAAAGCTGTCCTGGATTTGATTCCCAGCCAGAACAATAAAAGTGTCTCTGTGAAACATAATTTTAATATTTTACTTGTAACTTAATTCAGGTTAAAATGATTTAGTTACATCTAATTTTAACAACGTTTCATTTTTCAATAAATATTTTTACAGCTCTTCAAAGTTACTGAATTTAATTTTAAAAGCTATTTGAACTTAATTAACTTTTTTGCCATTTAAAAAAATATTTCTAATGTGAATAAAATGTGTTAAAGCAGCACAAATTCACACTATATATTTTTTTTTTTGTTTTGTTTTGCTTTTTTTTTACATTATTAAGAATAATAAAAGATCCATTAAATTTCCAAAAGTATTCACTCAACTGCCTTTAGATGCAGATCAACGTAAGTGACTTAAGGGAAGGTCTCCACACTGTTCAAGAGTGTGTTAATGGGACCATTTTTGACTTTAGACATTAGTGTTCCTCTAATATATTCCAGATATTCTATCAGGTTGAGGTCAGCAAAGTTGTAATCATGGAAATGTTCTGAATCTCTAATAGCCGAAGCTTTCAGAGTCTCCTCACTGGATCTGAGTTTTAGCTACCAAACCCAAGTGTGATCGGTCTCTCCAGAGAATGTATCTTCACTGCTCCTGCAGTGTAGAAATGCTTTGCACTTGATGACGTAGGGCTTGGAAGCGGCTCCTCGGACACAGAACCTGCATCTTACAGTTAACTGCAGAGTATCATTAAGGAAACTTCTTGACTCCTCCCACAGCACCATGCTGGAGTTCAGTGAGCTGCTGACAGCTCCATTCTGTCATTTATGCAGTCTTTATTTCCTGTGGCCATAGAAGATAGTAGAACATCTGAATTATTTGGATGAGTGAGTGAATACTTTTGGAAACGTAGATAATTCTAATAAGCAAAAGATATCGCACTCGTTTCTGATCTGAGGCCTTTCGTTTTTATGTCATTTTGGTAAATCATGACATGTAAAGGAAGGCATTTCAGTTAGAAGAGACGTTCTCTTGTAATTTACTAAACGAATGCAAAAATATGGCCCAGAAGTGACAAGTTTGGCATTTCCATTCAAAGTTATGTGATGGTTAGACCTGTATCTACTGCATAATACCATGTTAAAATCACTGCAGCATCAGAACCGTTAAAATGACCTTGACGTCTCTCATCCCTGAACAGAAATGCCTTCCTCACCTTCTTCCCATACTGGCCGTCGGTTCGCCCCTCTCATAGATAGTATAGGGTGCCGGAAAGGGTCAGTGTGTTTCATGCAGTGTTTCTTCTTTATTGATTTACTGCTGAAGGTGATTCGGAGAGCTTTCATAACACTAATATCTTCAATGCCATTAGCGTGTTTGGTAAATGATCTGATATTTGTGTTTCTCTGACGCTTTTAACACAGGTATCGTAGATGCTTTTTGCTTTTCGTACTAATTCAGAACGTAGCGATATGTTTCTTTGAGATGACTTTTTCGTTTATGTGCATGCCTATTGTTTCGTATGTGGTATACTGCATTCAGATTATTTTTGTTTTTGTTTTGTTTCCTTCTCACCTATCCACAATGCAATGCTGTCCCCATGACGCACCTCTGCTTGCTGTTACCTGTATGTTAATACGCTTGAATCCCATTGGCCCACTGCCATCATGTGCTCGCTGCCTGCTATTAAAAGACTCAGTCGACTGCCAAAGCAATGAAGCGACCCCTCGAGGCATCTGTAGATCTGGTACTATGACCTTTCACCTTTTGCTTTGCATGTAGCTTTTTAATGTACTGTAGCCACTCACTGAAGTTTTTAAGTTGGCTTCTTTGTTTTGATTAAGGGCCAACGCTGTACTTTAAGTGCCGATGTTACAGAGTAATTACTTAAGAAAATACTTATATGGATAAGTTTAAGGTGATGCATCATGTATTAATCTGTGGACAACCCATTAATCTTAAATAATTTATTTAGCATTTCAGAGTTGCACACTTTTCAAAAACTGTTTGTTGATTTTTAGTGTCCACAAGGGTGATTTCACATTAAAATGTGCTTAATATGCTGCTCTAAGTCACTTATAGGTCTGCACCGTGTATGTGATAGGCAGCTGTGTAGCAGCCGGTGTATAGCTGTCATATCATATGGGTGTATTACACATATTATCATTATTTTAAGTTTAGCACCTCTTTAATTTCACTAAGCACTATTAAAAAAAGGTTGAGAAACTTTAATCATAAGAGGAAGAGTGCACTGTTCTGATTAGTTTTATGTCCAAAATTATAATTGTAATGTACAACTTATACAAGGAAAATACATATTAAAATTAGATCAGCTGTTGGTGCTTCTGGGGTGTGCACTGGTTTTCGTCCAAAGTAAAAAAAAACAAAAAAAAAAAAACAAGTTTCAGGTGAATCGAAATCTATGGATGGGGAACCTGCCCAATTTCACCAAACCTTTTACCTAATGCGACTCTTGTGAACCTAACCAAGAATTATTGATTCAATGTTATGCTTTTTTTACAAGCTACAGAATATTATTCAAGTGACTAAAGGTCTTAAAATAAAGCAGCAAATATAGAACACCGAAACATGTGCTATTAAATTATTGATTTAAAGTTTGTACTTGCACTGAAGTTAGCATTTAAATATTAAGTCTCACTAGCAATGCAACAATATTTTTAAACAGAAGAACAAAGCATGAAAATCAATATAAATACTGAGCTCATAATGGTTATGCAATTGTATCCCAAAAATGTTTTACCAGTTTGGCATCGACTATGTTGCTTCCAAATATTCCTTGAGTTCCCATCTTTAATGAATTAACGAATGAAAACTATACCAGGATTGAATGTGCAATACTAAACATATGGACTGAGTTTCAAAAATATGTTTGATTTGAAATTAATTATTAAAAAAAAAAGTCTAAATCTGCTAAAAAAAATGGAAATTAACAGTGAATAAAAGTGAAAAGTTTATACATTTTGCAAAAGTATTGAGGATCAGATAATTGTGTTTAAACCATATATTTAGCACCCAAAAAAGAAAATATTAGTATCAGATGTACATCACTCATATGCAATAAGGTTATAAAGATGTAAGTGATCAGTCAAAAAGAGGTATGCAAAGAGAATGTAAATGATTTTTCTGCAATGATTTGCCCATTTCAAGAATTTGTATTTATGTTCAGTGGGGCCTGCGTGTAGATTTGTAGTGACTGGACGTATACATTGCTAGGCCCCATCTGAGTGAAGTGTAGACAGATGAGGGGTAGAGGTGAATGAATGCTGTAGGTAGGTGATAATAAATGGCTGTACGCTACATTTCACTCAGTGTGGTTACACATTTATAAATGTTTAAAAGCACACAGATTTTAGCAATCACTTTTTAATGCAAAGCAATTTGGAAGTGGCCCAAATGTTAACCACTGTGTACCACTGTCACAATTTATATAACGCTGTTAACAGCACATAATAATTTGTCATTTGAAAGCAATGATGAAAGTTTTTCATGTACAATAATTTATCTTTATTTTCAAGATCACAGTTTAATGTGCTTAGCGTGTAAATAATTGAGTTAATTAAAACTTGATAGTTTGATAAGATGTGCCAGTACACCATACCTGCAGAAATTGGGACAGTAGCACCATAGCAATTCCACAAATATCACAACAACTGCCTGCAGCATTTATAGAAGGGGATTTCCCTATAACCGGACCTCCAAGATTAACTGCATTTTTGTTTCCAATAAGTATTTAAATAAGTGATTACTCTGCAACGGGGCATAATAAAATAAAGCGTTACCCATGTATAAAGTTATCAGCATTTATCACCATTCGTAACTTTTGAAGCCTTCTAATATTAAAAGTATTTAGTGACACCATTGTTTAGTAAAGCAAGCCATGCATCTTCAAATCAACAATACATTGATGTTTATTTACCTGTAAAAGGTTGTTTAACGTGTTTGCCTCTGTTCTCTCACGCTCAGGCGTTTCCACATGGAGTCCTGCAGCCCCTACCAAAGAGACCGGCGCTAGAAAAGAGTAACGGCGCTAACACACTCTTCAGCCCCAGTGTCTTGCACTACCAACAGGCTCTGGCCAGCGCACAGCTTCAGCAGCCCACCGCAGCCTTCTTTCCCACAGGTACACACATATACACCCATGACAACACCCACAGGCTGCTTTCGTTTAATCCCTGAATCACCCTCTAAACGTTCTTCTTCTCTCCTGTGATCTCAGCGTTTCATCATAACTGGGTTATTTAAATGGATAGTTCAACCACTCCGCCTACACTGGTTCCAAACTTTGAGTTTCTTTTATATTCAACACACATTATTATAGCCATAAACATCAGATACTGTTATTTTTCCCAGATTCTTAAACAACAAATTGTTGTGTGCAGTAGTACATAGAAACTCATAGAGCTTTGAATCACTTTAGGACGAGTGAACGATTGTAGTTTTGCTTTTTTATCTGGAACTGTCCCTTTAATGAGCAGATTGTCCCTTTTTGCATGGGTTGAGTGTGCATGGAATACTAATGCATAATGCTTTTTAATGAGGAAAATTCAGATGTGTGATTTAAAGAGGGGTCTTGATTAGAATTGAAGCCACTTTAATAGAGGCTTGAGATTCTTTGATGTGAAGTGATCATCGGCTAAAGATTAGATATGAAATATGATCAACCGTGTTTTCCTCTACACGTCTGTACGTGCATTATATTTATTTTACAGAATATATACTGCTGGAAAAATCAAGAATAGTTCAAGCGAAACATGTTTTTTTTGTAGGATAAATGTTATCAGAAGAAATATGGGAAGAGTTTGGTTCCAAAACACTTTTTTTTTTATCAAGCAAGCTTCACTAGCTGTGTTTCCATCCACCTACTTTTATGCACATCTTGGAATATCGCTAAAATAAATCCTTGGTGGAGACAACAAGATGCGCACACATTTTGAAAATGTGTACAAAACTTTATTCGCATAAATGAGTAAAAAAAAAAGCACATGAACTACGATGGAAACTCATTTACCAAAAAAAACCCAATGCAGTGGAACTGGGATGCGATGGGGCGGCTTTACTGGACTAACCAACAGAACAATTTCATTGCTCTTCGTCTTCGCTTGTTGCAGAATACATCAAATCCAATCGATCACATGACTGTTATGGCAGCTCCCTGTTATGTTTAGAGTTTTTTTTTGTGATATAAAAAGAATGATTTTTAACAAGCATGTGCTTGATTCATCAGGTAAGGAAGCAAAAGTCATCTAAAAATCAAAAATAATTTCCAGCATAATTCAGATTGCTGCTGCAGATTTCTAAACTGTCAACGTAAAGCAAGGTTCCGTATAGTAATACTCATTTTGAAAATTCAGCTTAATGAATGTGGACTTTTTAAGCAAGCTGTGTACAGTTTCTGAAAATGTATGGATTATATGTATGGACTTGCCATATAATATACCTTACGTACTATTTATTGGTGTTATTTATTTAATTTTGTAATTTTTTTCCCCAAACATTTTTTTCAATATTGCATTATATTCCCTTTTTTTTGGGTGGAAAAACATGTCTTCGATTCATAGCATTTATTAAAAGATTTGAATAAATCTTTATATCAAAATATACATTCTAATTTTTTCAGATATGAAACAAATAAATAATTTTGATTCTTAATATTTTTTGAGGCGGAAATTTAACATTTATGAATTTCAAGCATTTTGGAACCAAACTCTTCATGTTTCTTCCACTCATCGAACACATTAATTACGTAGAAAAGCAGAATTTAGAGTATGTCATAACATTATATATCAATAGTTAGATTTGTATTAGAATATAGCATGGTAAGAAGAGTAGCAATATTAACAGCCTTACGTAATCTCACTGTTTAACTGCTGTAATATTATATAAGTAAATTACCACTGTAGTACCACATCTACAGTAAAACTGGTACAAGACCAGAGCAGTAGTAATAAAATAATTATAATGATAGAGGAGCTAAATAACTGCTGAATAAAAATGTAGTTATGATAGTACAAGTGTATAAATGCTATAAAACCAGAGTTATTATTATAATTATAATAACAGCTGTGTATAACTACAGTAATATACCACGAGGATAAGGCCATAATAAAAAGTACAGCGTTCCTGTAAGAGAAGCAACTGCAGCAGGAGAAAAAGCTCTTTATTCTCAAGCTCTGGAGCGAGTCGGACTCTTTTTAATCCCTCGTAGGTGTGTTTTGTCATCATACACCCACACGGTTGTTATTTCCTCAAAACCGTCCTCTGATGCCCCCTTTCCTGCCTCCTCTCCACCTCTGAGGCTTTTTATACAGTACTGGGTACTTTTTTAACTATAGCAGTGGCCACTTCCCCTCTGTGTAACAGTCTACTGTGTTGAGTGAGTGCGGATGCACTTTAGCCGACACTGCAGGTGAAAATATCATGAAAACACATTTCCCCGAACCAAGCTCATGATCCTTATTTATATAAATATAGAAAACATGAGCGTACATACATTCTGTACGCTTTCTGAAACCCAAAGTGTACAAATTTGATTGCTTGAAGGCATGTGTTTTCGTCCTGCAGTGTCTTTTCCCCTCTCTCTGTTGTCCTCCTCCACTGTGCTCTAATTTCACCCTGTTCAGCTCCTGTCCTTTCATCGCAGCCCTTGCTAATATTGATCCAGCTGATCTTCCTGGAAAACACACTGCGTTTTATTTTCGAAGTGTAATGACGCCATGCTGGAGTAGGGGATCTTTACTGAGGAGCTGAAGTGTTTCTGTATGGCATGCTGACTCTGAATCTCTGCTGCGGTGTCTAATGTGTTTTTCTTCCCTGTTAACCTCTCTCCACTGTCCACTGCATGCTCACAGGGTCAGTTCTGTGCATGGCTCCTGCTAGCAGCATTGGTAGGTTCCTCCTCACTCTCTCTCTCACTCTCTCTCTCTCTCTCTCTCTCTCTCTCTTTCTGTATTTTTTATCTTTGTCGTTTTACCATCTCTATGCAAATCCAGATGCTCTTACAGGTGATTCTGAAGCTTCGTGTAGGGCTTTGGATTGATACAGTTGTGTTTGATTCATTATTGAGTTGTTGTCAATAATGAATGTAATATTTTTTTAATTATTGCATTTAATTGTGCATTTTGGTAAAAAAAAAACAACAACTTATTATTTAGTGTATCGCCTAAGCAACCCATATAGTAGCAAGTTAAACTCATCTGGACATAGTTTTGCCATCTCTGAACAAAAATTCTCAACTTGAATGCTTTCAAACATTGCATTAGTTTTAATTAGAAAGTTTTGCTTCCATCCCTGCCTTCAAGATCTCAAACACGTGCTTTTAAACACAAACGTTTGCTATTTTAATCGAGTTCAAGCTGTTTCTGGTCACCTGGAAGATATCTCGGTTTGCTCTACAAATTCACATTTTTCTCTTTCTGGAGTTTTAAAATGAGAATTTATTAAATGTGTATAATTTTATTCAGATTCCATAAAGTTGTTTATTCATTCCATTTTAATTTATTACACATATTAATTGCAGTTGTTTTAGATTACTGCATTAGTGTGCAGTGATATATAGCTTTTATTATGTTTATTTTTTATACATATAATTTCTGTTTACTACAGTTCTTTTAATGTCTATTAATTGTTCTATCAGTTACACATATTATGTTTCAAAATGTAATTTTTTTTTGTATAACATGCTTCACTTTTTTCCAAATTACATTTTTACTATCAAAATCTTTTGAGTAAGTGAATTTAAACAATATTTTTGTGAAACACCAGATCCAAGCAAAAAAAGCTTCTAACAGAAAGCATTGTGTCGTGTTGATTGAGGAAATTTGATCAGTTTCCTGGAAAAACTTTTGTTTATAGATTAGAAATAATCTGAAATTACTCATCTGAGCCACACATTCTATGACATCTGGCATTGTTATAGTTAGGGGTGTAACGGATCACTTTATACAATCAATTTGCAGGTGATCCATGGATCAATAGTTTATTTTAGAACTTAAAGATAAATGTTGCATTTCTTTTTCATCTTTGAGTGAAATACATTATTCTACTGACATTGTTTTAACTAACTACTTGTGGAAAACAGTAGATTCTGTCAATCACTGCAAAAAGTCCCTTGTGTCCTTCCATATAAACAATCACAATATCCAAGGAATCCATCGAGCCATCGTTTTAACTAGCTGCAACACATGGAGTTTTCTCTCCTCAGCTCCATCTGAAACTAAAGCCACTTCCACATCTATCTATAATTTTATTGCTGTAAACTTGATGACATGCTCTGTTTGGAAAACAGAGGTCAACAAAAATGTTGAGTGTGTCTCAGCACTTCGGTTCTCATAAGATATTGTTCCACCGCAGAAGTCTGACATAAAGAGTATATAGCATTTGTTCAAATATTTCCAGTGTTCACCGGAAAGATCACTAGAACGGTTATCGAGATCAATTTGGCACACAACAAAAAAACAATGTTTAAAAACGAAACTGTAGCATATGTCGAAAATATATAGTAATTCACATTCAATCGTCTTGTGTTGGAATAAAAAAAACACAAAGAAAATATTTTATAGTTCTATTTCTACTCACTCAGTGTGAAACCAAGTAGACTAGGTTGATTAAGACCAGGGGTGCCCACACTTTTGGCTTGTGAGCTAATTGTTAAATTGCTGAGTCAAAATGATCTACCTACTTTAAAAATGCAAAACTTATATTTATTTATTCATTCTTTATATGCTGGTATAGCTTACATAGCTACACGAACCCATATTGCACAATACAAGTACATTTCATTGCATTACTCTGATGACTTACACTGTAAAAAAAGAGATAAATTGGAGGCTATATCGCAAACTTACTAAAGTTTGGCTGCACTTGGCACCATTTGTTCATTTTCATGCAGGGTGACTCATGTCATAAAATGGCTTGTACATCAATTAAGTGACGTCTTCTTAATTTTATATCTAATTGTAATCCCATTGACCCGTAGATCCCAATCAATGTTTTGGGCTCCCTGCTTTAGACCAATTTGGATTAAACTGGATCATTTTCTACGTCACGCCAGCAATATCTGCACACTGACTGGAAATACTGAACTAGATGCGTACAAAGGAATAATTAACTAGAAAGTTACTTCTTAATTTATTAACAAACAGTTTTACATATGTTGTACTTTTATCACTTTACCAACCATTCGAAACACAATTCTTGTATTCTTTGGTATAGTATCTAGTAGATCCTATAGTTTATTTTTGTTACAATCAAAAGCTGTAATGTTCTTATTGTAAGATTATTGGTTCATCCATTTTGTCCTGATTTTTATTTATTTATTTTTTTTTTGCCAATCACCAACATGAATCTGATTTTTGTGATCCGTTATACCACTAGTTGTAGCATTTGGCTCATAAACCACTAGCACTAACAGCTCAAGCTAGGCTTCTCTGGGTACAACTGATTATGTCGAAGAATTTCCTTGCATTGATTATAATCAGCCTTTCTCCTCTGTTTTGTGTTTTACTTTTCATTTCCCCCATGCTTCTCTCGCTTTGCACCGTGATTGCAATGCATCTGCTGGTCTAACTTAATGATGACTCGCCTGCTCTCTAATACACACCATTACCAAAACAAACAACTGATCTAAAAAAACAAAACAAACAAAAACAACTTAAAAACAAAATCCCATGGTTTCCATAATGCTCCACCTACCTGTTCATTGCTTCCATGGTTCCCTTCCTGAAAAAGTACCCATGATGTACAGTGCTACGCCTGCTACTGTCTCTGCAGCAACAACTCCTGCCACAAGTGTCCCCTACGCAACTACAGCACCAGCCAATCAGGTTTGCTCCTTTTAAAGCTTTCTTTCATGAATCCCAGAGCTCCGAATAAGCACTTCTTTAACTTTAACGAAATCGGCCACGGTCGCCATTGCGATCTCAAAATAATCCCTGCATCGGTGCTTATTCAGAGCTCACACATTGGCAAATAGTAGTTGTGTTGTGTTGCATTGTTTTCTTGTTTTTGTTCTGCATGTCCTTGCTTTGTTTTTAATGTTGATATTCCTTCCTCATCTGTACGTCTCATTTAAAATCACGTCGTTTTAATGAATGTCCATGTTTTTTGGCTCGTGGGGTTGTTTTGGTAAAAGCACGGTGAAGGTGAGTTGCAGTCACTGATATGAAATCTTGTGCCCTGAAGGAAACTGAACCTTTAGCATATCTTAAACTAATTTCTAACTTGAATTGTGCACATTTATTTATTAAAGTTACGTCAATTTTCAACAATCAACACAAATTCAGAATAAAACTCTTACTGGATTTAGTACCAAACTACAAACCTACCTCACTTCAATCGGTTTTTATTAAAAGCATCTAGAGATTATCAAGATTCCATGAAGATATTAGAATCTTTTTACCTGATCTAGCCGAATTTTTTCGGTCATTCTTGTTTACCATTTATGCCTCATTGAATTTCATCTCAAATCTAAATTTCAATGAACGGAAGACAGATTATTTGGGGGCAAGTACAGTCTGACCTTACAAAAACTCAAACCCTCTAGCAGCACCATTTCGCTTTATCTAATAACGTTTTAACTGCTAGCAAACCGTTAGCTATTTGAATCAAATTGGTAAACGTTCTGATATCCTTGATCTGAGGTTGCCTCCACAGTTTCTGCACCTTGTTTGGCTTATACACTACACAATCATCATACACATGTTGGCTATCTTGGGTGTTAATTTAGTTAAACACATACTTTATTTGTTGTGAAGTCATTGTCATATCTTTGCAAAACTGGGCATGTTTTGTGGAAGTGCCACCTTGTGGCCAATAACTTTTATTAGCTTTATTGAAACCAAATTGTCATCGTAATCAGCTGAACCTACTGTCTGCGAGTTTTATTTGTATTTTTGGTCTAATTTTCTCATTCTCAGACTATGTTTACCAGAAGTTCTGGATTTTATGTTGATCGATGAAAATGGCTAAAATCTGGGGGAATTTAAATTCTATCTGAGCAACAGTTTGATTTATTCATTATTGCGCAACACCGACCCAACATACTACCTATATGTCAAAATCTATTAACTTCTAAGCAAACTTCAAACATTTGAATTTATTTTTTTTATTGCTTTTTACTACAATCACATCAAAATGTCCCTCGTTTGCTCATTGCACATACTGCTCGCTAACCTTTAAATCACAAGGACAATTTTTTTTTTATTCATAATTCGAATCACGTATGATTCCTAAGAGTCTTATTTTAGGAAAATCTTGTTCCATTTAAACACTAATATATTATATATAAGTATCTCTATAGAGATATAAAACACCTCATAACTAAAAATAAATGCTGTTTAACTGATTAAGCATTTATCCATGGGTTAACTACTAAAGATTCATTTTTAGATTTTTTTTACTCTTTTATCTAATTGTTTTGCATTTAGTGAACACTGATACGTTTAGCTTTTACTGGGATTTTAATGAACTTTTACTCAGATTACCTGTACTGTATTTCCATGTAATCACTGAGGGACTGATGCACCACAGCTTAGATCACATGTGCTAACACCCATCATGCACTGCTCTAGTTTTGTTGGCCCTGAGGGTCACATAAGGAGACTTTGAGGGTTTTCCCACTTCCCTAGATCTTAAGCAGAGGCTTCCTGTCAGCAAGAGGCTTTTCCTGTTTTTTCCAGAGCTCTGAATGCTCTCAGGAACTTCGACACTTAGCCGTTTCTGCACGAGGCACAAGAAATCCAACCAGTTTCCTGAGGAGCTTTAGCTTGACTCTTTATCACCCTCTACTGGAAAATGAACAGCACTTTAACTAAAGTTAAAGTCATTATTAGGGTATATAGAAATATTATTTATAATATACAAATATTATTTAGCTTATTATTCATTTATTTCTGTATGTAAACTGTGAGAATAGGTCTCGGCAATATGAAAATGGTGTTTGAAGGTTTAATTGCACTAATTTTATAAAGCCATTATAAAATACAAGAAATAAAGCTAACAATAAATTACTTTAAATCTTCAGCTGACACAATCACCTGGTGTACAATGTCAGTGTATTGAAAGTCAGATGACAAAAAGCAAAAAAGCAGAGCTGAATATAAATAGCTACAGGATTTGTGTTGAAAAAGCGAAATATAAAAATAATTATTTGAGATGAAGTATCTTTATGGTTGTTCTTATTGTTCTTAATGTCTTATTGTATGTTAATTAAGTCATTCACATTATTAAAATCAATTTTTATGTTTGGCTTCAAACATTCACATAGTTCCAGATGGAGACAACTCATTTTTTTTCATTAGAGGACATTCATTAGCAGAGCTCGCTATTCAGAATAACTGGAGACTCGTGATGTTTGTTAAATAATGGAGTGTTTCAGAAACTGCACAGAGGCCTTTTCTCTGCTGTTTGTGAGCAGAGGCAGACAGACAGACTGAGTCATGCATCCTAACCTCACCCATGAGTTTAATTATACTGTCAGAGAAAGAGACACAATTATAAAGAGCACTCTATTCAAAGGTCTTTTTTCGAAACATTTTCCTGGAGGTAAAAAAGTTGTTGATCACGGAGCAATATAATTTGTGGATTCTCAGGTTGTAATATTTGGCTGTTGAGTTCTGAAGTGGGGCAGTAGCGCCCTCAGCTGTTTAGAACGTGTTCATCCTGTATACACGTGTAAACATAAGCAGCAAGTTCTGCAGAAATGTTCGCCCAGGTCCACCTTCCCAAAAAGGCATTTTTTCAACACAGCATCTAATAGAACACTAGCAGAAATTTAAGATTTCCCAGACAAACAATTTTCCTGTCACATTCTATATTCAAATAATTATTTTTTGCTTTTTCTCAAAAATAGATGTTTTCCTAAGTAAGATTAAAGCAGTGTTTCTGAATCTCAAAAAAAAACTATTCTACTCATTTTAAAATAATTATGTAAACATAAGATTTGTCTACTTTTACAGATTTTTTTTTTTTACTTTTACTTTATCAAGATTAAAAAGATTCTATTTTGTGGAAGTCTCAAACAAATAAAGCCTCAATAAAAGGGAAAATTGTACTCACTCTGGTCCTTTTTTTGTTAACTGAGTAATAACTTTCTTGAATGCAGAAGATGATGCAAGCAGCAAATGCTGGCTTGAATAATAGGGAAACGGGGAAAAATAGGGATCCCTTTGAATATGAAAAATAGTTTAATTTGATCGAATGAAAACCATCGTCTCCATAATCCAATCCTTGCGGATTTAAAAAAAAAACAGCTGAAAAGAGACTATCCGCTCAATACTGATTTAAAGGAAAAAACGTAATAAAAAAAACATAAGATGAGTCCGAATCCCTGTTAAAAGTTTGATTATTTAAGTTTAATTAATTTTTTAAACCTGAACTATTGAAAGGCAGGTGCGACAGGTCAGATTAGATCAGAGAAGAAGAGAAACTTAGTTTGAATAACTTACTAAAGTCTTGATTAAACGCACATACTCTGAGCAACTGTTTGATTTCCACCGTGCCATCGGCTCCGAGTGTCCTGCATGTCTCCCTTTCTGCCTTGCTTTCCCATCGTGCCCCAGTGAAGCCGCCTGTCAATCATCCATGGGCTCTGCTCAATCGCTGATGAGTGTGAATCTGGGGGCTTGCTGCTTTGGGTTCACACTCTGCTTTCGCTGTTTGGCTTCGGCTTCTTTAATGATGGGTTTTGGTTTGTTTGGATTCAGGCCGAAAAAATGTTGTTTTTAAACGTAATGATTTTTGACTCCTCTGGTGTTTATAATTATAACATTCTATCGATTTTTTTTTCTTAAATTATGATTCAATTTACACAATACTGATTATAATGTGATACTCAAATCTGCCCACTTGTATTAACCTGAATTATGTTGTGACACTTGTTCCTGGTAATGCTGATGCAAATCACAGGAGAGTCAGTTATTTTTTGTTGATTTTTTTCTTTTTTTCATGGAATACAGCAGCAAAAAATGTCACAAATGTTCCAGTCATTTTCACATTTCTCCAGAAATGTTACATAGGATTCAAGTCTGGGCCCTGGCTTTGCCAGTCAAGAACCTTTACAGAATTTTCCTGAACCCGCTCCTTGGATATATTGTCTGTGTGCTTACAGTCATTATCCTGCTGAAAGATTTCAACCCAATCTGAGATGAAGATCACTTGAACAGGTTTTCATCTGTACTCTGCTGCATTCATCTTTCCCTCAATCCTAACTAGTCTCCATTTCCTGCCGTTGAAGAATATCCCTGCAGCAAAATGCTGCCACCACCAATATGCTTCTCTTTAGGGATGTTGTTGTCCAGGAGGTGAACTGTTCCTGGTTCCATCTAAATAGAATGCCTGGAGTTCTCTACCAAGTGTTCAGTCATTGACCTTTTTGTTCTGGTACGTTTGGTAAATGCCAGAGGAATACCTTCCATTTGCTGAGGAATAGCTTCCACCTGGATACTATACCAACCAAATTGTTAGAGTAGATTGGAGATTGTTGTCCTTCAGGAAGGTTTTCTTCTCTTTACAAAGGAACACTGAGACCAATGGGTTCTTTCTCACCTCTCAGAGTTGCCCTCTCTACAAAGAGTCCTGGTAGTTCCAAGCTTGTTCCGTTTATTGATAATGGAGGTCATTGCGCCTTTCCAGTTTCCACATTTAATTAAGTAAATGAACCTCATTTTGAGTTAAGCTGATAAAGCATCTCAAGGATGATAAAGCAAGAATTTGCAAAACTAAGAAATTGCCTCTTTACTGAATTTATGGGTGCTGGATATAGAACTGGGCAATTATTTGAAAATGAATCAAAATTTTACAGGCCGATTATTTTGATTACTATCCCTTTAGTCAAGTCACCTTTATTGTCAATTTTGCAATATGTACTGGACATACAGTAAATCGAAATTACATTTCTCTCAGACCCCGAGGTGCATTCAATCAACATTAATACAAAATGTACAATTAAAAAATAAAATATAACTTATGTGAATATGAGTATAAGATGTATAAATATGGATATTGTGCAAAAGAGCATTTTTGAGGTAGACACTACATAATAATTTCACAGGAATATGAATTTTTGTGCAAGAAGTGCATTATTGAGGTGAAGTGTGCAAAACAAGAATGGCAGTAGTTAGCTTTAAAAGCACTACCGGGTATGGAGTCACATGACCCCGCTCCGTGAATGTTTTTTTAGACAAAGTGTGCTTTAATTTCAGTTGTTTATGTATTTATGTTCATCTGTCATAGATAGTAGATGTGTAGATCATGTGCGCGTATGTTTCCTTCAATTATTTTAATGATCAAGTAAGGTATCCTTCATTCTAAAATCTCTCAGTGAACTACGGGAGAAATAATAATAATAATAATAATAATAAAATATCGAGATAAAATAAAGGTTTCAATTTTAGGTCAAATCGCCCAGGCCCACCTTCCCAAAAATGCTAATAGAACACTAGCAGAAATGTAAGATTTCCCAGACAAACAATTATTTCAGACATATTTGAAGTAAACAGATACTTTTTTCCGGATTGTATGTCATCCACCCGTATACATTTCAGGTGAAATTTTCATGCATTGCTCAGAGTATACTTCCTGATGCACTGTATGCGCTCACCACATTTTTTTTTTTTCAAAATCACTGATAGTTCATAGGCTCAAACACATCTGACTAATATTATCTGTAAGTTATCATCTTGTTTAGGACAAAACCCTGTATTGCGCCATTTTTGTGAAAATGATCCACTTTGCTCACTTACCCGACAGAGTTTGAATAGAGCTGTTAAAAGGCTTTCATTATATTTATCATGTTATACTAAGAACAGGAGAAGAGCCATTGACCCCGACAGCACGTTTACTGAAGAAATATACTTTACAAACGTATCTTGTGTAATTCTAAGTAAATGGAGTATTTGTTATTTTGGGTGAATGTCTCTTCAAAAGTGACCAAAAATACTAACACTTTTTGATGCTGTTTTGTTTCCTTTGTGTTTGTGCAGATCATCTTGAAGTAAATCACGGACGAGGAACAGGGTGTCAGGAAGCTGCTCTGAGAAACCCAAAAACATTCGCCTGTAAATATGACCTGAGCTCCCCAATAGAAGTCCAGCAACCTGCATGCTAAGAGTAAACATGAGCAGACCACTACTCTCCAATACACATCTGTTATGCGAAAAGAGACTCATGGATTTCAACACAAAAGATTTAACAAAGAAAATATATATGAATATATATATATATATATATATATATATATAGAGAGAGAGAGAGAGATACACATATACGTTAATGTACAGCACGTTTCATAGAGGCAGATTCATTGGAATGATTGCTCACCTGACGTGTAATGAAACAAATGCACAATGAGAGGGTGAAGACACACAAATCCATACGCACTCTCAGTTTGCACTGTCGGAAATAAGAAGTGCTTGATTGTCTTGAACGGGAGGACACCTCCTGAAGAGTTTGTCTTAAACACATCCCCACGCACCCTCCAAAAAGGGCAAAGAGGGATCTTTTATTAACTTTTCTTTTTGTTTCATTTTAAACAAACAAAACCAACACAGAATGTCACACGGCGAACTGAAAGATTGTCTACTGTTTGGAGTTCCCCTCCCACGAATTGCAGCGGAGACATATTCAAGAACAATATTTTTTTCACTGTTCTTCATTTTCGACGGCCAAAGAAAGGTTTAAAACTTGCGAAACACTTGGAAAGTGCGAATGTGGCAAACCACGTGCCATGATTACGTCTGCGTCTCTACTAAAGGACTCTTATTTTGTTTAAAACGGTGAATGATTTTGATCAGGGAGTCAACTCTGGCTTCTTTTCCCGTGCCAAGGGCTTAAATTAAACTGGAGAGCTGCTGAAATCTGAAATGAAACAAACTTCTCCGATTCGTCCGGGGATTCCAAGTCCCTTCACGCGGTGCCCAGTGAGAGGAAGAGGAAGAAAGCTTGCAGTAGATGATCTCTTGAGGCGCTGCGCTCTCACCGATAATCCTGTTTTATTTGATAAACAGCAGAAGTGCCTAAAATCTCTGTTTCCCACTACGAGTGTCTTCAGAAGACGCCTCGCTGTGGGGTTGTGGGGGTTGTGAAACTCAGAAGCGAAGCTCCCGATGCGTTCTTGGCCAGGAATGAGACAAAAAAGCATTTCATGCACATCACGCTCTGTTGGAGTACACAATATGGATGTTGCTAGAAGTCTACTTAAGGCCATAGTTTAACCAATAATGAATGTTCTGCCATTAATTCCTCACTGTTATGTTCTCACACTCATTCATCCTCAGAAGATAATCGAAGATTTCCATCCCTCTATTGATGACTGTGTCATTCCCATTACTTTAGTGATAGGGGTCTTTATTTTTTTGAACCATTGCTGTGTACGTGAACAGAAAAGTGCTGCTGTCATCTTCGTGCCTCCATATCTTAGAGGGATTTAAAGAAACGGTCAACGATTGAAGGCCTTCTAGATGATAAACCTTGTTTGAGCATTTGTGCCTTTATCTGCAATACAGTTTACCACGGGACAATAGATGTAATAGTTAGGATAGATTGAAAAGTATGAGGTTCCATCAAACTTGATTTTGTTTTTTAATAAGTCATAATAAAAGTCTTATTTGTTCTTTGGAAACCGCTTATTCTCAACCATCTTGGCTATTCCATCAGCTTAAACGTTGAAGTGAATCAAACTTCTCAGATTTATCCACGACGTCAAAGTCATTTTTCATTGTTCCTGATGAGGAAGTGGAGGAAAACTTTCTGCACTTTTACCAATGATTCGTTTTTTTTTTTTTTTGTTTTTTTTGTTTTTTTTACATACTAAATGTCATTACACATTACAAAATCCTAAGTTTCTTATTTTTTCTCCGGCTACGTCACATAGAATCTTTTTATTTTTTATTTTCGATGTTCTGATTCAATCAGGGGTGTTATTTAAAGTGTTAATGAACAATATATTGGTATTAAAGAATGTTCATTAAATTACTTTTAATGTAAATGTTTTTTTAGCAATGTTGTGTTATTTATTAAGGTTAAATAACAACAGTTTTTATCAAATTCTTGTTAGTGTTCTAATGAATAACTCCCTGTTAGCTCCATTTCAGTTACACATCTTTTTGTTTGTTGTTTACATGTTTGGCCTTTAGTACCTCTTTACAGGACAGTGAAGAATTGAGCTCAAAGGGGATTGGGCTGTAATCGTTACTTCTATTTTTACACTGTGCCTCCCGATATATAAGTTCTTTTAGGCTGATGTACCTTTAGCTGTAGCTTCTTAAACTAACATGTGTATTTTATATTTTAAATGCATGTCTTACTGTTTCTTTGACATGTATGACATGCAAGTTTAATCTTAACTGCTGTTGGTATTTAAGTAAGACTTTGAGGATCTATGTCTGATGGAATGGGAACAACAGAAAATAGGCATTAACTCGTAAGCTAAAACTACATTTGATGCCAATTTAACACATGGAAGAAGCAGGTATTGGTGGCTTCCCAGTTTCCCTCCTCTGTACCTCATGCTGGTTTGAACCAGCTCACATGAAGTCTCATGAAGTTTGGAGCCTCGACCTAGATAACATGATCCATGCACTTGATGATCAGAATTGTGAGATCTCATTCGGATCGTAATGTAATATCATACCAGACTAGTGTCCTGAGGTAAACATTGCAGTTAAAGTCACAAATGCACAACACTGAACAGTTGAATTTCTTTCTTTTTTCAGCAAAAAAAAAAAAAAAAACAAGGCTGTGTCTTTGGAATTTTTTGGTTGGAATCGCAATGGTGATATCGCTTTGGTACAGTTTTTGGTTTAAATGGACAAACTGTGTATAATTCTCCTCTTAAAAAAACCAAGTGAAATCATATTGAGCTATTTAAAGATCCCATTTGTGATGTTCAGTGTCAAACATCTTCATATTTTCTAAGGATGAATGCTTTTTGAACAACACAGAGTTGAAGATTTCTGACAGAATGTTAAATGTGGTTTCAAGGCGTAATGTTGTTTTTTGTGCAATGTTGCTAGAAGACATTGTAAATGTAAGGAATTCTTCAGGACGAGCTACATGTCTGTAACCTGCGACTTTTTGGTTTTCTGTTAGCGATTGTCACAGCGGTGTGCTCTTAACCAGTTTGATTGTGATTTGTCTGTTGTTTCCTTACTAGAATGAAACATTAGCAGTTTATATTCTTTTAAAGGTTGTTTAACCTGGAATGAGTGCGCACAGCCTTCTCCTCATCTGTGCGTGTTTGTGCATGCATGAGCGAGCGTGTTCGCGATCCAATCAGAACCATCATGTGTTTTCATGGTGCTCGATTAACAAAGACAATCCACAAAGAGACATTTGGTTGCGCGGGAATATGGCACTGGTCTTAGCATTTTGTGTTTTTTTTTTTTGGGCAAAAGTTACAGTTTTAATGTAATTTTTGAAGTGGAAAGTGATTGAATTATTTTTTATTGTCATTCTGTTCATTCTTTTTGGTTTAATACTAGAACACAGAACGATGGTGTAACCTATTTTAAAAATGAATGTAATTTATTAAGCCAGGCTTAGCTACTTGCAGGCGTCTTATCGACGGCGGACTCAGCCAATCAGGAGCCACTTTTTGATCTTTTGTTGGGGACGTCGCACTGTAGTCTAGGCGAGGCTATAGAATTGCTTGTGTTATGTAAAAATGTTTATTGTATAGGTAATGGTTTACCAAAAAAAAAAAAACTTAAATATAAAAAGTAAAAAAAAAAAATAACAATTCCATAGTACATTAGATATTTCATAGTAATATTAAGTTGTTGCTGTGGCAACCTAAAGTTGCAAATACTAAATTTTGGTATTTTTGTAAATGATGTAATTGTTAAGTTTATTGTTCATTGTTTTATTTTATTTCCTAGAGCACTGTTAAACGTTAGAGTTACATACGTCTGCTGGAGAAAAACGGACAATTCCCATGAATCCTTTAGTCAGAGGGCGGGGCTTTACTGTAGGCTTCAATAATTCATTGACTATTTTACAATTTGGCTCATTAGCAACAAACGTAATTATCATAAAGCAATGATAATTCATTGTATGATATCTGAGCTGCGCCAGCCACTCCTGATGTCATTCACTGGGCATTATCAGTTCTTTGAAACAGTTTTGTATAGTTTATTAGGTGTTTAGTCCACCTACTGGCAGGCCTGAGACCTGTGCTTCAGGTTCCATCGTCCATTCCTAAATTATAATGGGTACGAACGAACCCTAGAGGTGGTGTGACTGAATAACAAACCTCTTTATATGAAGGTCCAACCTGGGGCCTTCCAGGGTTTTGTTGGTTTCTCCCACAGTAGAAACTACTTTTGCCTTAGGAGTGGGTTTGGCTTGATCTATCTAAAGTTTTTTCTCCAAAGTTTCAAATTTGGGTTGGTTTCCAAACTGTAGAAAATGTTAATTCTAGAACATTTTTGTGCACTTTGGGGTGTATTTTCAGTGCAGATGAACTCTAAAAAGTAAAGCCCTGCTGTGGAGCCCTCACCATAGTCACGCCCTCTGACCAATATGCTGTGCCCAACAGGAAGTGTGCCCATAGGCGAGACCGCAGAGCACTTCATTCAGCTGACGTGTGTAACTTAGTTTGTAAAGCAGATATTGCAACATTTCCTCTTATGTCGAGATTATATTACCAAGAGATTTTTTCAATGGCATTTAATGGCCTCCTTATTGATGTAACTTTCAGGATAGCAGTAATTATACTCACCAGTTAGTGTGGCGTAACTTAAGAAACGAGAATAGTATTTGGTTAAACTCGTTGCCCCTTTTAGATTGACAAAGGATCTCAAATTACTCATGAAGATCAATTTTATATATACATATAGATGAATATAAATATTATTTATGAATATGTCCTGGTTTGTTCAACAACTTAACTGAGTTATCGATTGCACTTTGAGTTCATCTAACTCCAGGATGTTCATTTCACACTGATGCAAAACGATACAGCAACATGGATCGGGCTCGAGCCGAGTCTGAATCCTCGATTAGCATCTTGCATGATATTTTATCTCCAATTTAGATTTATTTCCATTTAATCTGAGAAAAAACAAACACTTATGTCTATTGAATGTTTCTGTCTACACTATAAGAGATTTTAAAAAAATACAAATCTGCACATGTGATGAAAGTGACAGTTCTCGTTAAAGGGAAAGTTCACCTTAAATAATCTACGTTGCCGTTTACTCCCTTGTGTTCTGTGCTTTTGTGAAGTTCTATTGGATACAGAAAAAAATATTAGAAATTGACAGAGTTATTTTCATTTAATTACACTTAACTAGCTCAAAAATCATTGTTTTATACCCAAAATCACAAGTTGACTGAAGAATGCCTTCATGCAAGTTTTGATTTAAATGACATAAAACACATAATTTATGTTCTTAATTTATGTGAAATGTTTTTTTTCTCAGGATATCGCGACACCACATCGACACAAATTCTCAAGGAAATCCACAGCACAACATTGTGTTGATTTTGGAGGCCCAAATTTTCATATTTACAAATTTGTTCCAACTAACTTTGTTTAGTTTTGATTTGTTCAGAACATATAAATGAACAAAATAAAACAAATAAATAGACAACTTTCAAAATGTGTATCAATTTATTGTGTACATTTTAGAAAGATAGTTGGTTCAAAATTAGGCACTTTTAAAAAAAAATACAATTGAGTTTTTTCACTACATTTTCCCTTAAAAGGTACTTTATTGTCAGGAGACAATATTAATTTGCACCATTTTTCTCTGTTATTTTGTGTGTTGAAAAAAAACTCATTTAGAGTTGAATTAAGTGCAAGGTGAGTAAAATGTGATTTCTGGTGATCTTTACCTTTAATTTAGGATTTTGTTATCAATCAAGAGAACTGTTCCGAGTTGCGGGACTAAAAAGATTTGATGGTAGTCGACTGCTGTTTAAAGCACTTTGGATTCAGTGATCTACTGAGCAGACAGCGAACCAAACACTTGCCTTACCTTGAGTCCATCGTTTAAGCTTTTGTTTCAGAGCTGGTCTGCTGAATCCTCCTCCATTTCTCTTTCTATATATTATACCTATAACTAAGTCGTAGAAGAGTTTTCTATTATTATGATCATCCCATCACTGAAAGGCCTGAATTCTCTGAACGCCGTTGCTCCCGTCTGAATGTGCTTGTAAAGCATTGTGGGATTATTTTTGCGCTCTTCTGCTTGACTCTGCCCATCACACATTCAGAGATGATACGAGAAACCAAGCCCTCTTCGGATGATGTTAGTTTCATGTAACCAATTTAAATGTTTATTTGTGCATATATATTATGTGCTATTTTATGTCATATAGTCAAATGTTTTTGGTTCTGGAAAAATAGTGTGAAACCTATTGAGACAAAATGAATAAAGAATGAAAAAAGGACCAACAACTGTGTTTGTGCTGTTGTTTTTGATGAGGCTAGAAAATGTTGTTTTGATGCGTTTTCAAGGTTTGAAAAGTGCTTTTTATTTCTGATTGTTCTTTTAATGAGCACAGACACTTGCACAGAACAAAACCTTTTACAATCCAACAAAGTTTTATACGGATTCTCTTTTTTCGTGCTGTTAATTGTAAAACGGAAGGAATCTGAACAGTTGGATGTTTTGATTACCTTTAAAATGCAGTATTATGTTATTTGAAAACATTAAGTTATTTTAGCACACATGTTTGAATTTATTTGTTAGTTTGTTGTAGATCCAATAAGATGATTAATTCTACTTTTGGTGTGGAAATGGCTGTAAACAAAGAATGCTTTCAGAAATGATTGCCTCTTTTTGGAAATTTGCAAAATGCAAAGTGAACGACTAAAATAAAAATCTGAATCAGCTCAATAGTTAGTATCTGATTCAGAATCTTTTGCCTTCAAGCCAGCATTCTTATGAACTTAGACAGAAACAGCTATATGGGAGGCTTAAAACAGGGTAAAGATCGGCCAAACTGCTACCACTACACCAACATCAGATCACATTCATGTTTTCTATATGCTCATCATTGATGATTACCTGTACTATTACCTGTATTTTAAATTCTGATGTTTTGCACTGTTAGTGTTTTAAGCTATGTGATGTTTGGTAAACAAGTTTCAGGAGGAACAATCAGGATGTCATCAGCTACTCTCAATCAAGCCACCACTCAATCCATTATTTATGATAGTTCTAGCTTCCTCTCTTTGAGTCTGAGCTTCACCCACCTTCCACCCCTTCTGCTCACTGGGGCGTGTGCCTTTCGTGATTGTATAGTTTGCCCTGTACGTTGTATTTTCCACTCTATGCTACTATACAAGTTAGGCCCTGGTGTTGAACTTTTATCTTTAGATCAATGTTACCCACCCGTTTCTCAGATACAGGCTTTTTTTGTGGATGCATATTATTCAGAGCGTGCTTGCTGCATCACGATAAAGCGATGTTTCAGTAGGACTCCTAATATTATCTGTTAAAAGCTTTCATTTTCTTTCCAAAGGCTTGGAAATTTCTGGAGAACCGAGAGATTACTGGCATTTTTTAAAATAAAAGATAATTCATACAAAAAAAAATAAAGACCTGTATCAGTCAGCACACCAGTGGTTGGGGATTAGTTGCTTTAGATCACAACAGTTCATGTTTTTTCTGTACAGTATTTGCCTCTTTTTCCAGGAACATATAAACCCTTTGAGTTCCGAAGCTTCACTGCATCTTGTTTTGAATCCAGCAAAGAAAGCTGAAGAATGTTACAACTTTCCATTTCCTTCAACTTATTCCAAACTGGTTGTGTTGTTCTTTTTATCTCAAAAGAAGATTTGCAAAAACATGTTGCGTTAGTCTTCAGTCGTCTGATTTTTTTGGAACAGGAAATCTTGCCTACGAGAAATCAATGGTAAGAGAAAACAAAAGTGTTCGTACTGGCCTTTAAAAACAAAGCGATGACGCAAGAGAAATGTTTGAAGAAATTCATTGTGTATTTCCTGTAGAATTTTCTTTGAAGGTTAAAAACATATTTGTTTGGATATTGTAAACTGTTTATGTTAAAGAATAGAACACAATAGCAGATATTTAAAAACAAACATGGACTGTATCCATTGGATCTCTAAAGCAAAGTTTAATTCTTTTCAAAGGCTCTTTCATATGCAGATAAACATATCTTAAAGCATGAATACTCTGGATTTTTGTATGTAACAGTGTTTTGTACTTTCGTATTTGTTTGATCTTCACCAAAACATTAAAGCCAGAGCATCAAACCCATTTTATTTCGGAGCCACATTTAACATAAAGTGGGTCAGAGCAACACAAAATATGGATTTAGTGATTTAAGTTAAGTTAATTACCTCAGATTTTATGTTGAATGAAGAATTAAAATTTTATTAAGTAAAATGTTCCAGGTGCTATTTTTCAACGAGTTCAAACTAACATGCATTCGCTTTTTAATGCATTCTTAGCGTCACAGGTACAGCAGGCACTGAAATCTGATATTTATAAGTGCAACGGTGCGTTAGATTAATATTTGTGTATAGCTGGGGGTGGGAAAACGTGATCGATAAGATTTATTTGTTAATATTTAATTGTGATACATGCTCTTTATATAGCATGCAGTTACAAATGGGACAGACTCATGCTGCTGATTATTAAACTAAAACCTATCACCACTTCATCATCCTGTTTTAAAAGGCTCATTACCATCAGCCTTTGAGTTCTCCAGACGTCCCAGTTCCCTTGTTTCCATTACTCTACTCACCAAATTCACATTAGCTAAATAATGTGAAATAACTCATTTAAAAATGTTCTGTATACAATAAAGAAGCATGACAAAAACCGCTTGATGCTGCATTAAAATGCATTTTTTTCTTGTGATTATTTTATGTTAGCCTGCTAAAATAGTTCTAAATAAAAATGCAATACATCCATATGTCAAGTTTTTCAAATAATCTAAATATCTTCCGACAGAAACGCTCAGGTACGGAACATCCTCAGAGTAACAGGGTTGTTTCATTTTGGATGATTCATCCATTTACAAGAAAGAATCTCTATTGCTGCTCTGCTCACAATGGCTGCATCCCTGTTGCTTTCTATTTCAGGTGCTGATGCAGGCGACACGCTGTTGCCATAGAAACTGCATCCAGGCATCACCGACTGACACGCACCCTTGCGGCGCCTCTCATTGGCCTCGGATTTTGCTCTGTATCCGTTCAAGCTGACGCGTAAACCACATGCCCCGCCCACATCAGGCCTCACTGCCCGGTTTGGTAAAGTGGGCGTGGTTTATCACATTTCTTTGCGTCTATTGAGCACCCGGTGCGTCAATCCAGCGTTAAAACGCCTATCCTCAAGACGAGGTGGTGTGGTTTGGCTCCAGAAGGTCTCCACCCGAGAGTATGGCGGTCGAGGATGCTGGAAGATGCAGAAGATCGTGCATCTTCTGCTCAGAAATGCGGCAGCGTCCATAAGGATCTCCAAATGACGCGCCGGAGGGATGCTCTGCGTTCATGCTGATGTGGCACGAGGCGTTTTTATGAGCTAAAATGTGCCCGGAGACATTGAAAAGTGTTTTTCGAGGTTATTTCTTTGAGCAGCGGTCGGGTTCTTGGTTTAATGGGTGCTCGCCGATGCCGTGAATGAGTGTTTTGCGTGCTGGCTCTTTTACGCGCCGCTATTTGTTGACTTTGGCGAGCCCACCATGGCTCAGCGTCCGCGGGACTATTCAACGCGAGTTTCCCTTCGCCTGTGATCGCCTCGGACTCTGCTAGCTGCTTCCGGTACGCGCGTCACGTCGGTTCGGCTAGACTCGGTGCGCAATGCGCGAGTATAAGGTGGTTGTGCTCGGGAGCGGAGGAGTCGGAAAATCCGCTCTCACCGTCCAGTTCGTGACCGGAACTTTCATCGAAAAGTACGACCCGACCATCGAGGACTTCTATCGGAAGGAGATAGAGGTGGATTCGTCGCCGTCGGTGCTGGAGATCCTGGACACGGCCGGCACTGAACAGTTCGCGTCCATGCGGGATCTGTATATCAAGAACGGACAGGGCTTCATCCTGGTCTACAGCCTGGTCAACCAGCAGAGCTTCCAGGACATCAAGCCCATGAGGGACCAGATCATCCGGGTCAAGAGGTAAGAGCCACTGGACCGGGATGAGAAGGTTGCTGAGAGGAATGGATGTCAGCGGGGATGTGCTCTTGTATTTACAACTTATGGGAGCAACAACTGTTTCTTCATGAACGCAAACACATAATGGTTTTTTTGTACTTTCGATGGTTGCTAATTGTGTTTTTTTCTACAGCTTTGTTATAGAATTCCATCTGTCATAAGAAGGTGATTTTAGTTTGAGCCAAATTGCCTTTTATTTGAAAATACATTCTAAAAACCATATACAGTATATTCATTTTGTAATGTTAAACCATCCAGAACTAGGAAAAATCCTGCAAAACATCTGTATAAAACTATGTTCACAGCTAAATCAATGTATAGGCCAAATTTTTTAAAATTAACATTATGGCAATGCATTAAGTTTCACACACATCTGGGTTTTTTTTGTTTCTGTTTGTATTTGGGTTCTTTGTTGCTTTCCAGTTTTATCGGGGATAAGTCAATGAACATGCACGATCACGATTGAACAAAAGAGACACTCCTGAGCACAACTTTTACACAACTGCTACCAGTTTCTGCAAAAGATGAACAAGGGGTGTTCCATCAAAGTCTTGAAAATGAATCGAGGCCACTTTTGGAGATGCTTTAAATAGTTCATAAACTGGAACTTCATTCTACTCATGGAGGTCCAGTTATACAGATGTTATATTTTACGTTAATTAAAAATGTTGAAGAAAATGTCTCTTTTCAAGGTATTTCAAGAAGATCTCCCATGATATCCAATCCAGATTGGCCAAAATGATGAGAGTGATACGACTGTTTAACATAAATGCGCAGTATTCCAGACTCCTTCAGTAGTTTGCTCAAGCTAGCATTAGTAAATGTGCAAATGAACTAAAATAATACCGTGAGAGCGCTCTGGCAAATACAGGGGTATCTCTGGTACTCATCTGGGGCTATTTTGGCAAGAGTTGAGTTTAGTTGTAAAAAATAAATATAATTTTTTCAACATTAAGGCCTCTGCACATCAGAACAAATTTTCGAACCCACTTTAGAGGCAGATTCCCACATGGCAGCACCATACTTGTGTCTTTTGTTCTAAGTATATGAACAATGGAGAAGATGCGGTTAGATATGGGTGTAGCGATAAACTCAGCTCATTATACAATATTGAAACTATATGTGTAATGAGACATATTTGGGGGAAAAAAGTAACTTACAAAGTTTTGAGACAAAAGTTTAATGAGTCTCGTATGATTTGCGTTGAAGCATTTATCATCCATCCACTTAGGGGAAATCGCTAACAGTTTCATTAAGAATTTCTTTATTCTAAGTAATGGAAAGAGCTTGTTTTACACTTAAAATGTAAGTAAAAATAACTGTCTACTAGTAAATATTAACTAAAACACAAAGACAAGGTAAAGAAGTTTCAGAAGTGACCAAAATCACAATCACTCCAGGAGGCAAATGCAATTCAGCCATCCCAGTAACTCTGCGATACATATAGTGATACATATAGATACATAAATCAAAATATATTGTTACACCCCTAAAGTTAGATAATGTCACAAACAAGGAGGGGCAACGTCTTCCTTCCCACATAACAAAATCGCATTTCCAGAGCCAATTTTTCAAATCAACAAGAACCAGTTTGATTTTTGCAGTCATTAGTTCTTATATGTGAATAGATGAAGCACTTTCTCAGTTAAAAAGTTCATTTATGAAACCTTGAATGTTAGTCTTGTTGTCTTCCGGGGCTATTCTTGCTATCAGTTATTCAGAAAATCTCCTTTAGATTGCAGCAGGAGAAATATATAAGAGGTTTGAATCAAGAGGAAGAGGAGTGATTGTTTTGGCTGATCCATCGTTTTAAAGCACATTAGATGGATCCTGTGCCAGAAATCGAGCGCTTTTCTTCAGCTAATGCAGTTTCTCTGGCTTCCTCCAGCTCACAATCTCATCTCTGTTTTGGTGAGTGTGCATATATCTGTGCTGCACTACTGTACCTACTGTAGTTTTATCATCAGAGCCTCCGCGTGACAGATGATTAACTAGTTGTGACATAAAAAGAGAAATACCTTAGAGATTGCTCCCTGAACTAATTTGTTTTTGCCTTAATTTATATTGAGGAAAGCTAGCTTTTACTCAGTTTTCTTCTCCATATCCTATTATTACAACATCATTTTTAAGAACATTTCTTAATTAACCTTTGGCTGCAATTACAGAACATGATCCACAAGTTTTTTTGTTTTGTTTTTTTTTTTCACTTTTGGGCAGTTCTCAGACATCTTCAGATGGAGTTCAATAGGATTCAAGTCGCTTTTTTATTAACAAGACAAAGTTTTGCACCAGTCATCTCAAGGATTCCTGCCAAGGTTTTATTCACCAGGCTGCTGAAACCCAATGTTCTAAAGACAAATTGTCTTTCTATTAACACCATGGTGTTTTTTTATTATATTACATTGAGACCAGTGAATAGCTCAGTGAACAGAACAAAAAAAAAAGAAGAAAAGCAGTTCTTTTTGGCAAACTGAATCGACAGCAAGTCTAGAGCTAAAACTAGAGCTCTTAAAAGCTTCTCTCCTTCAGGGATCTGACAGGATAATTCAGGCCTTTCAGGTCACACCGCTGTAGTCATGAAGCTTTGGTTCTGCTGAGTTCTCAGCTGTAGCTTTCATTATTGAAGGCAATTGTTTTGAGGGAAATAATCACAAACACTATCAGTTCTGTTTTAAAAGCCAGATTATGACATGTTTCCTCTCATTAGTTTTTTAAAACTACGCCGTCTTCGCATTTTGTGCTGTTTGGACTTGATTCAGCCCAGAGCTGCTTTTAATTTCACACAGACCCGTTTTATTTTGGCAAACTCTAAAGAAAAGCAACATTCCCTCTTTGTGTCTCTCGGAGGCAGCATGTGTCCAATTCCCAGCATGCATTTCTTCAGAGGCTCTTTGGAGAAACAGCTGTTTCTGAACTTTAAAATCACATAATATTTGGACAGGGAAACAGATACGCAAGTGAACATTTCATCTGAATGCATTAATGGTGATTCTAAAACACTAGATTTATATTGGGGCTCAGTTTCAGCACGTATATCTGATTAAATAGACTGTATATGCAATCAATCAAAGTATAAGTCAACCATTATTTAAACACATTTATTAAATGTACATGGACTTAGCAGCATAGAAGGGGGCTGGTGGTTGTCCTGCTGAAGATCGTTCTAAAGCTGTGGTGCACATTTCAGTTTGATATGAGGAACAGTTGGACCAGGTGGATGGGAGCTTGCCCATTTAGAGCCATTGGTCTCAGTCAGTATCTGAGTGGTTACATTTTATACCAACTACAATCTTACTATTACTGATTTATTGCAGAAGACCCACAAATAAAGCATTGCCATAGTCAATGTATTTGGTTAAAAAAGCATAAGTAACCTAGAAGTTGGGATATGCTTTTTGAATTTGAAAATCAAGATAAAGACAAGAAAAAAATCTATTTTTGTAATAGATTGCATATATTTGGCACAGGTATATTTCACATATATATAAATTATTTATTGAACATGAATGGTAAAATACAAAAGATCAACCAATGTGGTTAGTGCACGTTATTTTTAAAACAACTATATTATTATCTAGCCATCTGGTTATTTTTAACAATTATAATGGAGTCAGCATATGAATGCAACTTAAGCACATTTTCTATATTTTATTAGCCTAGAGCGCATGCTTTAGATGTATGGGTAAACCAGAGCACCTAGAGGAAAAACCCACACTAGCAATTCCAATTCACGTGGGGAACTACATGGGGAAGCTACTATACACAAAGAAGTGTGGCCAGTGCGGCAGTTGCCTCACAGGGGGAATCAAGCCAGGTAAACCGAAGGCTAGTCCCTTAATCTTTATGCAGCTAGCTAAAAAAATTAAAAGATTTTAAAAACAGTAGATTACCGGTAAAAAACAGTAAAGTTAATAAAACTTGATGCTAGAGTTTTCCAAAGCAGGAAGATCCCGATAACTTTAACAGTCTATAGCAGGCATGTCTGGTTCAGGTCAGGGAAGGCTACGACATTGTGCAGTCCTCCAGAACTTTAGGCATGCTCTATGCGATCTGATCTATTTTGGAACCAGCCTCTAGTGGCCAGTAGCTACATTTTGAGTCACTTCTGTATTAGATTCATGAGAAAGGTGTTATGGCATGACTCTTTGTATGCTCCTGGGTCAAGATAGTTGTATTTTTTAAATAAATAAATAAACTAACAATAATCTTAATTATATTTCTGATCAATCAGTGTAGCATAAGTAATGCTGATGTCAATTTTGAGTCATGTGATTTCTCCTCTCTTGTAGATTCTAATAGATGTTGAGAGTTCTGGCAGTTCTTTTCTATAACACTTTAATTAATTTTACTGATACATCACTGCTCTATGTGTGATCCTTCCCTGATTCAATTAAATGTAATCACTCTGACTTTGAGATGCTCATGCATGCCAGGACACTTAGAAGAATGTCACAAAGCAAGCGGTTTACTGAACTAAGATGAAATCATTAATGTTTGTAGTACTGGTGGGCCATAGTTTGTAATAACCTCTCCTGACTTCAAAACAGTCCTATGTTCTGAAACAGAGAAACATATTTTTCTTTGGTTGCTAGGGTGCAGAGTTTCGTAACATCATTAGGTTTCTCCAGGCAGCGCAAGTGAAATAATCCAATTTGTATAAATATACACCCTGCACACGTCGCCAGTCTATCGTAGACCAACATTCACTCACACATTCACACCTAAGGGGAATTTAGATTATTCAGTTAACCTAACAGCATGTTTTTGGGCTTGTGGGGGAAACTGGAGCACCTGGAGGAAACCCATGCATGCACGGGGAGAACAGTGCTACCCACCGCGCCTTAATCGCTGCTGGGTATAGATTTTGTTTGCCTTGATGTGTTAAGTATTATTTTTATTATACTACTTACAGTAGTACTATTATATAGTGTTGTAGTAACACTCTAGGCCCAGACAGTGGGCACCTTCTGGGCCCCTTTGGCTCCCAGTGGCTCTCACTGCATCCATTCACTAATGCAGTCTGCTTCCAAGCTGCTGTATCTATACAACTGTGACAATGGAAGTGGCTGCCTTGTGCTTTAAAAAGGTGTCAGCTAGATTCTTATTCAGCAATTTGTGAAAATCAAAAGCATTGTGAACTTTAGATGTACTATAGGAGCATTTTGATTCCTTCTTACAAGCACATCCTTGTGGAAGTGGCAGAAAGGATCTCAAAGCTGCCTCTGACTGTAGACTCTAGGCTTCCCTCATGTCGTGCTGTCTATAAATAGCGTTTGATTCTCTGGTCACAGATGACTATTCATCCAAGCACCGCTTCCTCCTACACAAACACTCTCACATTCACACCTCCAGAACACATCGACATCCAAATCTGATCCTGAGCACCAACGACAGCAATGAAGAACCATCTTAATATCTCAGATTTGGTGGAAGGAGGCTGGAAGGGAGTTTTAATGATTGAAGTTATGAGGAAGAGTAGTGACTGATTTGCTCTGATCTGGGGTCTGCTTTGAGGAGGATTACACAGGGTTTCTTTGGAGATCAATATCTCTGACTCTGTGATTTGTAGTTGCATCCAGGAAACAAGAGGTTTAGTTTAGAGTGTGATTTAATGATTTTAACCTAATGCTTAATTAATGTAGCTTTTCTGTGTTTCAGTCAGTAGAGCATTGGCAATATGCCAATTATAATCATGCAATGTGTTCAGATTGCCCGGTTTGATTGTGACTGCCTCTATCTGTCTATGTTTTTGATAATAGATGTTTTTGAAAATGCTATTTCAGATAGATTTGGATATTGTCTTTAAATTCTAGATTGGTGACAAGATCTTCGCACGCCTGTAATTAAAGTTTACCACAACATGTACCGGTATACTTTTTTTCCACTCTTTTAGAAATGCTGGTGAATTGGGATGGTTATTTTTAAAAAAAATTGCAACTCCTACTAACTCGCATTTACTTTGATTCTTCCCCATCTTTTCTTTTTAGTTTTTTTTTTAGTTTATTTTACTTTGTTTTTGTGTTTATTTTATATTTGTAGGCCTTTTATTTTAAAACGTCCTCGACATTCTTATTATTCCCCAAATTGTAACTTTTACTTAACACTATTCCCTGAAAATCTTTCTTTATATGTCTCTAACATTCTTACTATTCCCTGAATAGTATTCTTTATCCCACAGTATTCCCTGAATAGTAGGTCTTTTTAAAATCGTACTCGCCTGATTCGGATATTGTTAATCCAGTCCTAGGGACCTCCAGTAACTGGCCAGCATAAAATTCACTACAGCGGTCTTTTAATCCGAGGTCTCTGACCTTCGGGCTGCTGCAGTCCTCAGTTCATCTCCAGGTCGTGGGTATGAAACATCCGGCTCGAAGGACCAAGTAATGTTAAGGAAATTATAGACACAGAGAAACACATGAAGAGAACAGAGACTCTCTCAGACAAGTTTCATGTTTATTTCTTATGGCAATTGTGGAGACACCACCTCTACTGAGTCACAGCTCAGTCATCCATCACTCTCGCTCCTGTCTCCGAACTGTACCTCTCTTGCTCCTTTTTAAACACTCAAGAAATAGTTGCTTTATTGCATAGGCTTATCTTTACACAGAATAAATGCCAACCAAGGAGCACAATACACTATTCAGAGTACAGTACAACCCAAAGACCTTCTGTTACAAGATCTGGGAAAGAGTCTATTAAAAACAGAAACTTCCTGTCACAAGATGTTCAATACAGAGCATGTACTGAGTCTGTTCAAAAATCTTTCTCTGAAAATAAATGATCATACATGGTTATTACATATTGTGATTATAACTTAAGGATAACATAAGAAACATTTTCTGTCAGAAGGTTAAGGTTTAAAAGGGTTCAGCTTTACACCCTGTCCTTTGGTTAACTGTTTAGTGAAATCTCAATCCCCTTCTGTCCCAAACTGCATACTGTCCAGTACTTAAAATGACACTTAACAGGTCCTTATGGACATCATGAACAAAATTGTGGTGGAAAGATCCCTGTTTTGTCAATGGACGTTGAAAGATACTAATGTATGATGATTTTAATGACAAAACTGAAAAAAATTATCGGTATTTATAAGAAATATAAAACACATAATAGACACAGCTGCATCATCTATATTTTTACAGTCAATGTTCCTTCTGTGTTGTCAGATACGAGCGAGTGCCAGTGATCCTGGTGGGAAATAAGCTGGATCTAGAGGGCGAGCGGGAGGTCTCCTCCGCCGAGGGCCAGGCTCTAGCAGAGGACTGGGGCTGTCCCTTCATGGAGACGTCTGCTAAGAGCAAGAACATGGTAGATGAGCTCTTCTCTGAGATCGTGAGGCAGATGGACTATGCTTCACAGCCAGAGCGCGAACAGCCCTGCTGCGCCGCCTGCAGTCTACAGTGAGGGGACGTGAGGTAGTACTGTATAATCAGGAAAATAACCCACAGTTACCATCAGCATCAGGAAAATAACTATCAATACCCCTCAGCGAACAGGAAGACGACCCACTCACCTCCGTTTCTGGAAACACAAAGGATTTAAAAGAAGGAGATCAGGGAAGAAGCACCGTTGTGAATAACACAGGTCAACACCTCTACAGGAGCCATGTCTCGTGAAAATGAACGGCTTGTTTTGAGCAAACACTGGCTCTTAAAAGGACTGACCCAAAGTTTAGGTTAGGATTTCTGTTATTGAATTTAATCCTTTAACTCAATGGATGGTTTGATTTATATTTCACTAAGTTTGGGTACAAAAAATGTAATCTTAGGATAGATAACCGCAACACTGAAAAAACAGACATTTCAACTGTGCATTGCAGAAATCCAAACAATAGGAAGTTTTTGGGAATGTCTGGCTTTTCCCAACTTTCATTAGATTTGTATTTTTATGAAGCTTCATCTAAAGTAGTTTGGCATGAAAACAGGAGACACTCAATTGATTTTTGTGATTGGTTTTGTGCTGATTTGGTTTAAGTGTGTTGATTAAATAAATATATCAGAAATACCTGATGCCTGAAATGTATGAAAATTTAAGTGCAAACCCCAGAAGATTTTTATTTGCAAAGTTACAGTATATTTCCAAAAGTGTTCACGCATCTTGAGTGTCTCCTACTTTTAACCAAAGGGAACATGATGATGACCACCCCTTGCAGTCACAATAGCTTTAATACTCGGGAATTTCTGTTGTGAGGTCAGACTAATGCTAAACAAGAAGTCTGGTTCTTTCAAATTGAGGTCAGGACTCCCCATCCATGTCTTTAGAGAGCTTTATAGGTGCTGAACCATTCATAGTTTGTTTCACTGGACCTAAGTGTCTGACAAACAACCCCACACAATAATCCCTCTTCACCAAACTTCATATTCTGTACGGCGCTGTCAGACATACCAAAAATTGTCCATCAGATCGCCAGATGGAGAAGTCTGATAGGTTACTCCAGTATCCAGTGGTGTTGTGTTGCACTTGATGATATAACACTGGCAGCTGACTGTAGAATATTTTGCGGTAAGGAAAATTCTCGCCCAAAATGTTGCTACGAGTACAGTCTGCTGCAGCTGCTGGATTTATTCAAAGGGATCATATCGAGTCAGTTATTTGGAAGGGTTTTCACTAATTTTGGTAAAATATTGAACATTTTAAGGTACAATATACAATCCAAGGTATTATCAGTTCATCAAGAAAAAATGGCTGGCCACTTGGTTTAGTGTCTCCAAACTGCGCTATATTACATCTACTCTTGTCTCTGGCTGAGTTTTTTATGATCAGTGACTTTTACTTTCACAAATTTTACAATTGTACCTTGAAAGCTCAACATTTTCTGCAAAATCCGCCCTGAATTTAACGGATCTATTCAACTTGGAATCTAATTAAAAAGGAGGAAAGAATGGAAAAAAATTGAGCAGCTCAACTGCTCCATTTATTTCATTTAACTTTTTGTCGTACATAAATAGTAAAACATCATTAAGTGCCAACATCACTACGAGACATGATTTCAGCAAATACTACATCCACTACTGACTGAAAATGGTGCTTTGCAAAAACACAATGAGAATTGTGGAAACAAACCACGATTGCAATGATGTTAGTGTCACATTGAGAAAGATATTTAGAGAAGTGGGTTCAGTTTCCAAGTTCATTTTACCAAACAAAGGTGCAAGGTGTAAACACCCTCATTTACACAAATCCAATGATGGAAACATCTTTGGTAATGTTTCTATCCCCAGGCATGAGGTCACTTTGAATTCAATGGCGTTCGCGTTTTGTTTGCACATTCAGAACCTGATGTCTTAAACAGCCACCAACACTGATCCAGATCGAATCTGTTCATTCTTCCAAACGCTGAGAGACTTTGAGAGATCTTCGAGAGCGGATCTTTTTTCTCTCGAAGGGACTGTTTCTTTGTGGAAGCCAAATAGAAGTTGGAGAAGCACTTTTCTTTTGTAATGTCCTGTATGAACTGGTTTCTGAAGCTGCTGGGAGGATCAATGCTGGTTTCTTTGTGGTTTTTGATCGATTAGCTCCTCGGTAGAGAATGTGGCTGTTGATGAACCCTGTGTTTTGTAATAATGTAGTAAAACAATCATGGGATTGGCTTTAGAATAGACGATGAAGCTTTCAATCAGGTGGGGGATGTTGCGCTTGGTCACACTTTCCACAAAATGGGTCTTCTTCGGTTTTGTGGCATTTTTTTTTTTTTTTAGCAAATAAAGCAATAAAGAAAATCTAGCTAAACCTTGAATTTAGCTTCAAAATGTATGTTTCAGTGATAGTTTCCTTAAGTCATTCATTCTGTCATCTTCTGTTACTTCTTTTGACTCCGGAAGGGTCACAGGGGTCTTCCTGTACCAATCCCAGCTCATTTCAGCCAGATGATTGGAAGTGCACTCACCCTGAGTGGGTTTATACTCCATCAAAAGGTATTAGATCTAAGTTATTTCAATCATCAACCTGGTTCATGCTTCTGCTATTACAAAAATACATAAAAATTGCATTATGTTTTGATAAAAATATTGGGCAGCGTGGCAGTGCAGTGGGTAGTGCTGCATTTTGCATCTCAATTAGAGGATCTCCAGTTGGAGGTGACGTAACTCCTGGGTGAAGTTTGCATGGTTTCCTTTTATGCTTTCATTGATTTTTTTCACTCTTGAGTTTACAGAGTCCAGAAAACATGCTTGGTGTGAATTGAAGACTTTTAATTTCCCTCAAGAGTGAAATCTTCTAATAGATTGCCAACATATCCGGGAAGTACATCACGCACTTCATCCCATGTGAGTTGCACCAGCAGAACCTTGGATCCTAACCACGGATATTTATTACATTAACACATTAAAATGTCTTACATTTTCATTAGCTTTTAAAGTTAAACTAATGTAAATTGTTGCTGTTTGTTTATATGAAAATGAACCATTGGATTGTATTTTAAAACTTCACATTTCAGGAGGTTTATAGAGAATCTCTTTTTTATAGAAACTCTTTTTTGGTTTCTCAGTTCATGACCCATGTAAGCCCCAGGGGCACCCATCACCAAACAAATGTCCTTTCCAGTTTTGGGAAGTTATTTTTGCTTCACTTCCAGGCTTCATTTTAATTAATCTCTCCTTGGGCTCTGAATGTAGTTTCGAACTATGGATGTCATCCAAAGGGTAGCACATGGAGGTACAAAATTCCTGGAAGTTTAAAATTGACCCTGCTGTAAAGTTTTTCATTTTTACACTTTTCGCCAATGGGAATCTGCTCACTACTGACACAAGCGTCAAGTGGCCAGTCAAGGAATTGCAGCTTCAGTCACTTCCTATCATTTATCCAGAAGGAATGAGGAATGTTGGGACTCAGTTGTGACCCTAGAGAGTTCTAGAGCTGCCAGCTTTTGAAGGCCGCACTGCTGCAAGACAGAATATACAATTTTGCTGTTTCTACAAGCACCCCGTCTTTTATCTGCATTGACTTTGTTCATTGTTGTTTAGAATTTAGTTATGTATGGCCTTCTGGCTGCTCTTGAGTTCATCTTTGGTGAAATACATGGCAGCACAGAGAGCTTTCAATCACAAACTACTAATTTGGTAATATCTCTGGTAAAAGGCAACCTATGTCCCCTGAGTTTGTTATCTGGACCTCTATTAGCTTGTAAGCATGTCTGACTGGTATGATCATACAGGTTAGCTGTCTTGCTCGGATGTGTCCAAATTGACCCCCTCCCCCAACTGGAAGCTGGGAGCAAAGCAGTTTTGGACTGAGTCAAATGGAGAAAGGATTGAACTGCTTATAAGGACATGGGTTAGTTGGATAATTCATGTGGGTTTTTATGTCAAGATTGACTTCTCCCGAAGCATGTTAAACAAACAGACCAAAGGCGAGGTCCAAGATTTAAAAAGGGGCTAGTCTGGTCATTAGGAGACCCAGTGCATTGTGGGATTGTACATTCTGTTGATAATTTTGACAAAATATAGTCTTGCCTGGCGCTGCAGAACAGCTAGATCCAACTTTGGAGTGTTCTGTAGATTTTTGAATATGTAGGCCAGCCAGAGAGCAGTGCATGACTGCTTACAACTTCTTCTTCTCCAGCATTATCAGCTCAAGCAGTCTTTTGGAACATGTTTTCTGGTGTAATCCAGTTTTTATCTGGTCAAAGCTTGTCCACCAGTGTAAACCAGTCCAGTGTTGCAGAACACAGCTGTTCCGCAATGTGTTTACAGTAACAGAAATGTGAATAAGTAACATTTTTAATTAATTTTACATTTTAACTACATATATAATGTGATTTGTTTGTTTTTAAACCCTGTTTGTGGAAAGTGTGAATCATTTACGTGCGCTGGAAATGATTCTTAGAGTCAGCTTTGTGAATGTTGTACAGAAACACAGGAAGAAAACATAATACATAATCATTTAATAATAATAATTATTGATTCAAACAATTCCTCATTACTTCATCACTCAATAAAGTTATTTAAAAGCTATACGTTTTTCTCAGGAGAGTCATGGGCTACAAAATCCATTGGTCACGTACACAAAGATTTGTGTGAGTTTCTCTTCATTTGATCGTTGGAGTGAAAGTTGCTCATGTTTATTCTCTATTATTGTTTTGAGAGTTTTATGATCATTTGGTATTTCAGAGCAATCTTTTCTATGTGTTTCACGTACAAACATGTAGACTAACACTATTGTGTAGGAATCATTGAAGCTGGATGTGTGTAGTTGATATAAGAGATGCCAAACTGATCTAGAGGTTTAATGCATGGCTACCACACACTGACTCACACCGAGGGTTCAATCTGCCTTGCCATGCCAACTCAAGGTTTGCCTTTTAACCCTCATCATTGTTTTTAAAGGAATCTGTTGTCCTCTTCCACTCGGTCAATGATTGTGGCAATGCTTTCATTCCACACTACAATAAAGATTTCCTTTTATTCACAACCCAAGATCTAAGCTTCAGTTTATTTGCCTGGAAGTGTTTTTTTTCCCCCACAAATACTTTGTTGACATATAAGCTGGAGAAAGTTTTTTTTTTTTTTGTTACTTCCAATATCATGCCTTCTTTGTGTAGGTCTGACTTTTAAATTTCCAAATTCATGCTGGTGTTCTATTAGATATTGTGTTGAAAATCTGCATTTCTCTATCAATTTGCTGCACCAATGTCTTGTGTGTGATGTGAAAGTGTCCCTTTATATGTGGTAGAAATGGAATAGATATTTTTCTCAATTCACTTAAACCTTTTTTTTCCTTTCAATTTGTTTTACGAAATGCACCCCAATTGAATAATTAAATATTAATTTAATTAAATATCTTATTTTTACCATTTTTGATTTAATGACTTCTTTATTTACACTTTTCAGCCAGATTCTATGGGAAACAATAATTGTGACTTAAAAACATTATTATATTTTCATTTCAGTACACTAAATATTTTACCCCTGTACATTGCCACCATGTTTCATGTGAATTATGAATAATGTGGAAATATTTTACTACATTAATCATTTAAGCATATATCTTTTACTTTCTATAGTTTCAGTAATATTATTCTGAGAAAACGGGGTCATTACAACATGTCTATCTGTAGAGCTGTGGTAACATTTCTCTTGTGCAGCACAGTGTTTGTGATATGATTAAATGCTCTTTTTCTGTTGAGAGAGTGAGTGTGTATGGAAGTGGGGGGGGGGGGGGGTGATTGACAGGAGATTTATCAGATTTCACACCGCCCACATCAACGTCTTCGTAGAGGAAACCAGCAATCACCCGAGGCAACATCACCCGCTGCTGCCATGGCAACACCACATCACCAAGTGTAATCTTACTGGATGCTCCTCACGATGAAACGTGGTTTCGAACATAAGATTCAATTTTATTTCCCAGCTTCTACTGGAGGAAAGCCAGTACACCCACCTTGAACAGGGCTCAACAACAGGACCACACTCACTCGTCCTTTACTCCCAGTTTGTTATTTAGTTGCTATCCGAAGAGCTGTGTGGTGCACAGAATGCTTTTGAGTTTTACAGGGGTGTAATTTGTTGGGTGGTTTATAAATATTTGAGTATTTACTCGTATTCCATCCAGGTTGTTCTTTTTGAAAGTTGTTGCAGAGGGACCTGGCTGCAGATCATGGGCAACTGGAGCTTCACTTTTAAACAAGTAATGTTATTTATCCAATGGCGTCTCTTGAAATATTTCTACCAGTCTCTCAGGAAAACGAAACAGACCCCAACTCTAACATCTCACTCCTGCCCGAACCTCATCCATAACTTAAAGATGCCATTATGAAACTCCAACTCCATTTGCAGAAACATTCAAGTAACCTCCACCATCCTTCACTGTTACCTGTAGACACTCATCATTGTACAAGTCCAGAGCACCTACTGATTTTTGTTGCACCCCAGTTTCTTGAGGTATGGTCTTTTTTGTCACAAATCTTCCATGAAAACTACTTCTTGCCAGGAGATGGATATATCTGGGTCCCACTTGTTTCTGCCAGTTCTGAACTGATGACACTGCTAAGGGTAGTTAGCTTGCTGAGTCTGCTGCACAAATTTCCTTGGCCATGTTCTGGAAAGATCTGCTGTTCCCTCTCAAGAGTTTCAATTCGTTTTGAGATCTCAGGGTAGCCACGAATCAAAACATGGACAGTTCCTCCAGGGCTTTTATACTTGTGTACAAGTCTAGGGGTGTAGAATACAGTTACGAATTTCCTGAAAAAAAAAACACCTGAAAGTTTTGTACGGTACTTGTCACTTTTTTGTCGTTTTATAGTTATGAGGTCAAAAACAAGATCAAAACATGTGAAAATTTAAATTTAAAAAGCAGGTGAACCTTTCCTAAATCTATAAAGTGTTCCAAGCACTTTTTGGGTGCCAGAGCTTTGATTTTTAGTGCCAGAGCTTTGAAAAACACAAGCCATATCACAGATCATGTACTTACAAGGGTTATCCATTTTTTTATCCCTAGATGGCACTTATGGCACAGATTTGAGTCTGTAAAATTATACTATACTGTTGATGCATTATAACAACAAACTCCCTTCTTATCATCACCTTGGTAGCAGACTTTGACTTTTATTCATGCAGTTTCAAGCTTCTAACACAACAATTTCTGTTACAGCTCATGACTGGGTTTTGATCATGTGACATTGATGACAAATAGCATGTTTGGTAGAAATGGTTGACCAGATAGTCACCTGACTATAATCCTTTGTGCAAGTGTACCTAAAATTATTGGCGCTGTCGTAACCCCAAATATTGGTTTGATTTAAATGTTTCTTGCGTTCACTCCCTTTGCATTTTGTAAATTTGTAAAAATAGACAACCATCATTTCTGAAAGCATTCAATGTTGCAGCCTTTTTTTAGACACCTGTATAAAACATTTGCTCAGTACTGTATCTTTGTGTTGTTGCAAGGGTGTTTATCTTTGTTTTGGGGTCATATTTATTGTTTGTTGCAAATCTCAAAGAAGCTTTCTGCATTTGCAAGGTCTTTTTGTTCCACATGTTGTGCATTAAAAGGATCTATTGATGGGGTTTTTTGTTTTTATTTATTTTTCTGGCTTCAATGATGAGCTATTGCAGGGTGTAGCACGTATCAGGGTCAAAGAGAGGGTGGAAAATTGTTATTAAATCGAAATCATTACAATCTTTGGTGCCAGAAACCCTGACTAACAACATTATGAGTGGAAAAATAAAATGCCACAACCACCCTCTGTGAAACCTCGGGATGTTTACACACTTCATTCACCCCATGAATCTCCTGTTAGAGCATCCACACACACTCATGCATTTGATCTGTCATATCTAACAGGCATTCAGTGCTGTGCACCATCTGCAGCGACAGCTCCTCATGCATACCAGAGCAATCCAGTCCGGTTTATTTATCTATATATAGGTCTACAATAACTGAAACTGAAAAGGTTGGTTTTATTACTAATATTTTATCAGAATAATGTGTCATTTTATCTGGGAAAATAACCTGCAACACCGTATGCATGATGCTTTAGGGGACGTCACTTCGTAGAACAGCTGCAAACATCCAGTACATGTTATACAACATTTTTTTTTATTACCAACCCGTCCATCTATAAACATGTCAATCCTTTCAGATGTGTTCTTCAAGTGCACCCACGTACATTACACAGGCACTCTTTACATAATCTTTCAAAGCACCTCTGTGGTGGAAGGCGTGGGCTGAAGACATCTCTGAGGGAAGCATATGTAACACAGATTACTAATTCTATACCTGTCTGTGTATATATCATCCTAAATGCTGTATTTATTGGCTGTTTGGTGTTACAGGTGAATCATGAGGTTGCTGTGGGGAAGGTTGGAACGTTTGGAACGTTTCTATGATTTTGCTATGTCAGCATGGTATTAGTATATATATAAAATGTGTGTGCGTGTGTTTGCGTGTGCGTGTGTGTATAGTGTATAGTGTATAGAGTGGTGATTATTTGGAGTTGCTATGCAAATATTTTGATGGTTTTAGGGAGTTGGTATGAAGATATTGAGAAGTTTTGCCTGGCTGTTATGGAGAAACGATGTTGCTACCCACGTAGTTGCAAAGGAGTTTTTGAGTGTTTGGGTGCTTACTAGGGAGTTACTATGTAGGTTTTTCGGATCATTGTTAGGGAGTTGCTATGTTGGTGTTTTGATGGTTACTAGGGAGTGGCTACTTGAGTATTGAAATGTTTTGGGCATTTTTTGGGCAGTTTCGGTGCTTGGAAAGTTACAATGCAAGTAGTAGTTTGAAGTAACCCGGTTGCTAGGGACTTGCTAATTTGTGAAATTTAGAATTGTTGATACATTATATGTGTTCTGATTGACTTGCTACAAGGTGTTTTTGTTAAATTACTGCTATCAATTTGTTAATTAGTTTGTTTATATGGTAACTAGATGGTTTAAGTAAACGGTGCTCCATAAGGTTTGCAATAGACTTTTCGTGTGGAAAAAGGGCACTTCGGATATTATTTCTGTGCATATATTCTTTTGTTTAGATTCATTAAACGTTTGATAAAATTATTTTTTTATTCACTATACACACAAGCAGATTGATAACTGAAGATTCTCCCAAGTACACAAAATATAAAGTGTTTTGACAGATTGGTGGGTGTTATAAATATAAGTAAATAAATTATTTTGTGAAACTGCATTGTAATTGTAAAGTTGAGTGCATGTATTTTTGTCAATGATTAAAAAAAAACTATTTTTCACATACAGGCTCATGACGGGAAGTTTTACTCTGCAGGATACATGTCTCTTTCTCCTCCAGCGCTTCTATTTCCTCTTCAGCTTTCTCCATGGGGACTAAACAGCTGCCAAAATGCACAGTGCTACTTCCACATCTCCATCCCTCTCAGAAAAAAGGGTCGTGGGAGTCCCGGGTTGCCCTCACACACATCTCTCTTGCCAGATTTTGTTCTATCCCTCAGAGCAAGTGTGTTTTTATCAGCCTTTTAAATTAATGACTGTTACATCGATATGGTTAGTGTCCCTTTTTATTGCATAAGACTTCACCCTAGTGTTTTAAACTGAAAATGTGTTTTTAGCTGGAAACTGATTATTTATTGTTACTATTGTTGATTCTGAACATATGTGTGTAGTATTTATATACATTTACCACCATATGTTGTCTTCTATGTGCATTTGTTATGTTAGTTTTGTGATCAGCTAGTTTTAGCTGATTTTATGATTAACCTGGGTGGCTATAATTCAGGGCAGGTCAGACCAAACAAGCAGAGAGGATCACTTACTTAATCACATAGACCTATTAATCAGGTGGACCAATCATCATGCATTTGTGCTTGGTTCCTTTCCCTGTCCAAATGCCAAAAATACATTCTTATTTACAATTTTTTTTTTACATTTGGTCCTGATCAAAGTAAGAACACTCTTTAAATTACTTTCAGGCTGGAATGTAAAAATGAAGAGTGAGTGAATGTGACCATGCAGTGGGTGTAACCCGCCTTTGGCTGGAGAACCCCATTATTCAAACCAGGATTATGAAAATATAATTACGATTTGGAATAGGAGCCTTTAATTGCATATCACTAAGTGTGTTTTGTTCGTTAAGAATTATGTTTTTAATATAACTTTCCGATGCTATATGTGATATGGTGAAAAGTTGTCAGATCATTTAATGAAGAAATTATCTAAAGACAGATCTTTTCCTTGATATTAGGAGTTTCTCGCACCCTCTTGTGGTGAAACAAAGAGCCTTTAAGTTTTGCAAACTTTTAAAGATACATGCATTAGTGGTATTTTTAATGTATTTAAATAACAAGAGAATAAAAACAAATTATCGGTTGCTAAACAACCTAACGTACACAAAATACATCTTATATTGTGACAAGCTAACATAACATTGTCCAATATCCTTATATTCCTTGTTTCATCTTTACCTTATAATATATGAAAACAACTTGATTAAATCTTTACTTCTTGACTTGATGCCAAAAGTTTAAATTTAACATAGTTTGATATTTTATTAAATATGAAAAAAAATGTAAACATTAATACAAATTTATTATTTGTAGGGTTTTTAATTTCAAAACGCACCATTTTAAAGCTTGAACGCAACGCAACATAAAACTCGAAAAATTAACAATATTTTAAATTCTTTTAAAAGACAATTGCAATAAATTACTGGCAGAGAAATTCCCGCGTTTACCCAAAGAGTTATTTTGCAATGACGTCATGGCGCACGCCGTTTACCCACCTATTCCACTTTTACCCGCGTTTCGCAGCCAACGGGATGATCAGCAACTGAATCACAAAATCGTCACGATGATTGATAACCGAGCTAACCAATCATACCGACCATATAATCTCCTCCGCCAGCATTAGCCAATCAGCAACGCCGAGACAGCTCTTCGCAAGCCAATCATTTCGCTCTTTTCGGGCCATCCGGTGTCAGAGGTCGCGCGTTTCTCCTGCCGGCTTCATTCGCGGCTCGTCTCTCTTTCGGAACCCGGCGGCTATGGCGGAGCAACAGCAGTTCTACCTCTTGCTGAGCAACCTGATGAGCCCTGACAACACTGTCAGGAAGCAATCTGAGGTAGAAATGTTTTTTATTGTGTAAACCAAACACGCTTTCTGCCGTTTTTGTGGTTGAGTAGCGCGGGACGCTCGGTCTGGCCCAGCACACGTGTGAAGCGCGCACAAGGATTCGATTCATTCAAAGAGTCGACTCTTAAATCACTTTTACTTGTTTGATTCTTTTATTGAAATGTTTCCATGTGTTTCCAGCGTGTTAATGTGGGTTTTTCTTTATTCGCGGCTCCGCTAAAAAAATGTAAACGTCTGTGCTTAAAAAAATGTAATTCCTTAAATTGCGAAATATGTTTTTATCAACACGAGTGTTTGTGCTGAATCATATCATGTGGACGAATGAAGTTGCGTTAGCTTGCGTTAGCTGGCTAGTGTTAGTTCTGTTCGCTCTTAATAACATTACAATTTAATATAATTTTACGTGAGTGGATAGTGACTGGTGCGAAGTGAGGTCTTAAATATATTGTGATTTCGTAGTTTCTTGATTGTTAAAGAAAAAATAAAAATTATTTCGTGTTAGAAATGTGAACGTAAACATATCGAGGAAAGTTACACTGAATCGTTTTAAGGACTCGATTCAAATGAACGTCTTGTTCCTGATTCACGATCATGTTGCGCATCAACGTGGCCTAACTATCCGTATAAACATATTTGAAACGCCTGTTTACTCAATCATTGTTGCGACACAAACAATAGTTTCGTAAATATTGTGTTTTTAAACTCTTCTTTAGGCGCCTACCTCGCGTCGGTTTCAGGACGCTAACGTTACCAAATGTTTTCAGATCCTTGTTTTTATATTGATATCTATGTCTTTTATATCTATTTTTATGGACCTTCATGCTCCGAGCATTTACATCCAAACTGATTATTTCGGGAAGGGTACTTAAAATCTTGCCGTAATGGAGGCCATCTCATGACCAAACTTAAATTCTAAGTTCAGATTGATTTAAGTTGATTTTATCGTTTAATCTGACAGTTAAACGCAAATGCTAAAGGTTAAATGAATATTTAAAGCATCCTAATAGTCGCTTTTGTGGTGTGGCTTGTATTTCACTCATTAAACGGTAACTTTAGACGCATCTTCACGCTATGTGGCGAGCTTATCACAAAAGCTGGCTCTTCACTGTGTCATGGAAACACCCCAGATTTAGGTCATGGACGTGTCCAAGATTCAAACACTTATTTGTTTTTTAACAGCCTAAAACTTTTGCACCATGTCTTATTTTCGCGTTTAAAACTCGTTTTCCCACCGAAACTCTGCACGTGCTGGTCATGCTTTTGTTAGGCTGTTCTTTATCTGTGTGGGGGAGATCAAACTGAGCTCCTGCGGATCATCAGGATGGGTCACTGGGTGTAATCGTTCCTGTCCGCCACCGGTCAGCACTTTCCTTTAGCTTGCAGTTTAAGAGCATGGTGCCACTAATGCACAGCGGAAACTGACTCAGGTGGTCGGAAACATGACAAAACCACACCAGCCTGCAGAGATCAACTGGAACGATGAGCTGGGACGCTTCAGGATCTCTTGGTTTGGTTTGTCTGTAGGAATGTAAAGTGCTAATTCCAGACATACAAGATGTATTGGTGAAGAGTTGTGGAGTAATTACCTTTTGACACTTGAAATCTGACTCTGTAGGACTCTAGGGTTTTGAGAGGCAATCCAGTTACAATTAGTTTTATGCCATGTATATTGTGATTTACTTAAGACATGCTATACATTGTGAAATTAAAATGGAGCACAATTTTATTCTTAATTACCTTAGCACCATTATCAGTGGTCATTACCGTACAGATCCCCAGATGTTAAACACTCTTTAAGGGTGCCTTCACACCTGAATGTTTTGTTCATTCAGATAAGGTTTTTTTTTCTTCCCTTTTTGTGGATGTGAAGCACTCAGAGACCTTTTTGAGGAAGTGGTCTCTGTACGAATTCAAATAAGCTCTAGAGCTGTTTGTGGTGAGCACATTATCTATGTTTCAAATGAAGATGATGAAAAATCTACAGTTTGTGCTTGGCATAATGTGGCTTGTCTATTTACAAAACATCTATCATGGCAGCCCGTCCTCAAACAGAGAGTAGTTTGTAATTTTGGGATCATTTGCAATGTGTATAATAAGTGATTAACACAAATTGAGCCTGTCCTAGTCTTTAGTCCTCTGTTGTGTATTTCTGTGCACAGTTGCGGAAACACACTCAATGGTGTGACCAATAAGAGAAAAGTGCGGTCCAGACCAATGGATGTCAAACATAGGGTGTCTCATATGTATTGCATTTCTATGCAATGTGCATCAATTAAAATTATCATAAATGGATTCAGATCAGGTGGAAGGGAGGTTTGCTTTCATGCACAAACTCATCCTCCACCTACATGTGGCCTTGTGTTGCCAATCAGATGAAACTAAGAGACTATCGTACCAGCTTGTAATGCAATAATGATCTTATCCCAAAAAGTAATGGCTTCTGGGCACCTCTGACTTGCACATAGAGGTCTGTGTGACAAACAAGTTCTGCTGGTAACACCGGTTCAACTCTGGACCCCTCAACTCCTCTTGGGGTACAGAGCTGTCTCCTAATATTTCCACTGTGCTCATAAAAAATGGCTTGTCTTCCTTCCTCTGTCTGCTTTGATGTGCCATTCTGTATAAGCTGCACTAGTTGAACTAATTGTGTATTGTAGGAACCTGATTTTATACCTAGTAAGGCCATTTGCAAGTTATCTCTTAAAGAGTTTTTTTTTCTTCTTGCTGTTGTAGGAGGCATATGACACAATCCCCGGTCAGACCAAGATCACATTTTTACTTCAGGCTATCCGAGATGCATCTGCTGCTGAAGAGGTTTGTCACGTTCCGAATACTGTGAATCACAAATACAGAAATTCAGCACCCTGATAAGTCTCTGGGATGTGAGGGCACCCGAGTATGATCTTTTCTGGGCAGAGGAATTTTCCAGGCTGTTAAGATTAAAATGAAACATTTAGATTAAAAGCGTATTTTCTGAATTTGTTCAGGTCCGACAAATGGCGGCTGTGCTGCTACGGCGTCTGTTGTCCTCCTCCTTTGAGGAGGTTTATCCCAATCTGAGCATTGATGTTCAGACAGCCATTAAAACAGAGCTGCTTGCAGGAATCCAGTCTGAAGCCTCGTCAAATATCCGCAAGAAGACCAGTGACATCGCTGCAGAGCTTGCTCGTAACCTAATAGGTTGGTTTAACGTGTCTGTGATTATTTAGACCAGATCTCTTGCCTGTTCTTGAGCCGGCTGGTAACATGTTTTGAAATGTATACCTTTTAAAGTGTTTTCTGTTTGTTTTTATCGTTAGATGACGATGGCAACAACCAGTGGCCTGAAGTCCTCAAGTTTCTCTTTGATTCAGTCAACTCTCAGGATGTGGGCCTCAGAGAAGCTGCACTGCACATTTTCTGGTGTGAACTTTTTTGTGTATACTTTCATTATTAAACAGAAGTGGGAAAATTTGTGGACTTGTGTAAAAAGAGTCTCCTTGCTGGTTCGCCAAAACAAAAAAATTGAGTCTAGGTGGAAATCCCATTCCAAGAAAAATGTTTTTTTTTTTTTTTTGGCACATTTTTGATTAGCTCAGTCAAGAACAAACCCCAGATCTCAAGTCCTCTGGCTTTCTCATTCATTCATCTTTTCATGTTATGCAAGTATGTCCCCGGTACCCAGCTGTGCTCTTTATGGTAATGAATCCCTTCGACCTCTTGGTCTCCAATGGATTTCAGTGATGACTACATCTGATTAGCACTTCCCCCAATGAAACCCTGTTAAGCTGATGCATCTCAACTGGTTTTCAGTTCTCTGGACACTAAATAGAGAATCGCTTAAATGTCCTTGGGTTTGGTTTTGAGAAATCTTGAACTGAGATTTCAAAATCAAGATGCGTGTTATTTTTATTAGGGTTTGGCCGATGGACTATCCCACAACTTTCTCGCTTACACACTCTGTTGTATTTATCTTTTTTCAGCAGAGTTATCAGTTTTTCTGGGAAATTTGTTGCATGAAAGGGGTTTGCTATGAGTTTGTCTTTTGGGACTTTTACTTCAGGAATCATTGGTAATGTAGTGCATAATTGCTGGCAGTTGCAAGTCAAAGTGAAAGATGAAGTTGTTCAAATGGAAATTAAGGGTTTTCTATGTGCCACCCGGCCTTAAAAGGGACCTCAATCTGTGTAAATCTCTTTGCAAGCTAATGAATCCACAAACAATTTGCAATAAAGCACGTTAGTTTGGTGATGAGAGGTTTTGTGTGCTGCGAGTGCTTGACATTGACAGACCTTAATATCAATTAATAAAAGGTAACATAAATTAAGATGTTGACGGTAATATCCTTTCATTTAGATTCCGCACATTTTTCCTAAATCATCCAAGTGTGCTCAAATATGATGTGAAAATTCTTCCTGTTCTAAAACTCTTGGTCTCTCCAAACAGGAATTTCCCAGGTATCTTTGGGAATCAGCAGCAGCACTACCTAGAAGTTATTAAGCGCATGTTGGTTCAGTGCATGCAGGATCAAGAGAACCCACAGGTACACCTTGATACCAGTCCAGCCTGATTCTGTCTGAATAAGTTTTTAGTTTAGACCTGTGCATGTAGTCAATGTTCAACCATTGTTCATCCCTGGAAGAATTCTATGATTAGTCTTTTATAAGTGATTATGTGCAGTGCATATTTAAATGCTAATCACTTCAATTGTTTTGTTGGGGTACTTTTTAAATTACAGTAGCTTTAAGTATTTCTCAACTTCATGGTGAAAATATGGTTTTTAAGCATTAAATTCAGAATAACCATATGGTGTGTCCCTTTATTCTAGGATTTTTTTTAAGTAATATTTGTCCTTTCTTTTAGATTCGAACCCTGTCTGCCCGTGCTGCAGCATCCTTCGTTCTGTCCAATGAGGGAAACACCGCTCTACTCAAGCACTTCTCAGACCTTCTCCCTGGAATCCTGCAGGTCAGCCCACTTTGCACAACTGTAGTTGTAGAAAAGTCCAGATATGACAAATGTCCAAGCACTCCAGAACTATGAAAGACTTTGTGATTTATCAGTTGTTGCTAAATTATGGCTTTGCATAAACTGCAATGGAACCTACAGTGGGAAAGGGAACCGTACAATTGTTTAGTGTTCTGAAAACCCCTTTCTCTGATCAGGCTGTGAATGACTCCTGTTACTCTGGAGATGATTCAGTGCTGAAGTCATTGGTGGAGATTGCAGACACAGCCCCCAAATACTTGAGGCCAAACCTGGAAGCCACTCTCCAACTGAGTCTGAAGGTAAGGCTTGACTTATACTGAAGTGCACATCAACAGTAATTATTAATTAAAACATCTGAGGTGCCTTGTGGTTCCTTGAGGCAGCTCATCCGTGCTGGCTCTTGAGGTTATTTTGGATAGGCACACATTGAATCTGTGATTTTAATGCGTGGAAGCTGGTGTTAATGTCTAGCTTCCACAGCCCGGTTGCAGAAACAAGATCTTGGCATGTCAAAAAAAAAGTGCCTTTATTTTTATGCCATGCCTCTGACTTTTTCTTTCAATGTGTAGCTCTGTGCAGACACAAGCCTGACAAACATGCAGCGTCAGCTTGCTCTGGAAGTCATTGTCACACTGTCTGAAACTGCTGCAGCCATGCTGAGGAAACACACCAACATTGTCGCGCAGAGTGGTGAGATACTTTGATGTACTGTGTTAAACTTGGTTGTCTCCTTGCATTAAGGAAGAAGCTGATGCAGCGGTCTGGTAGTTGTTATTGATGTCATTGGATGATTGACCAAAGAGCAAACTTTAAGAGTGTTGGAGATTATGGGGTATGAAAAAAATAGCAAAGTGTCTCCAACCCAAAGAAGTCTTGCACACCCTGGTGCATTTGCTAATCACACAGGCTGTTTTAAATTAAGTAGGAATCATGTGATCCACCTATTGTTTAATTTTGATTTCAAATATAATGTGTAGATTTCAAAAAGGATATTTGCTTTTTATTTTGGAGTCACTTTCATGTTACAGACAACAATCTGAGCCATCTAGTGAAAAGATGGGATTATCCTTGGTAGTACAAGACCTGTGATATGGCTTGTGTTTTTTTAAAGTTCTGACAAAGTTGGGAACAGTATATGTGTTCTTTCTCAAATTGAGAAATTTTCAATAAAAAGTTTACAAAATGTTATGTACTTCAGGTTTATTGTGGAATCTAATGGAAATAAATTGTTGAAGCTGGGGTTTTACTAACATTTTTGAGAGCAAATAGTAGTAAAATCTAATAGTAGGAAAACCAAACATCTGGTGAAGACCTTGACAAGTTTTTGACTAGTATCTTGTCTTTGTGTGTCTCAGTCCCTCAGATGTTGAGTATGATGGTGGATCTGGAAGAGGATGAGGACTGGGCCATGGCTGATGAACTGGAAGATGATGACTTTGACAGGTGGTTAATTTTTGCTGCATGAAATATTCAATCAGTGTTTTTGATGGCTGTCAATTGCATGCTCTACACACTAGTTAAGATTGACCAATCAGTTTTACAGCTAATTGTTGTTCAGACAATGATATGCTGAAGGGAAGGTTATGCTAACAATGCTGATATCTGTTCTGCCTCGTCTGCTTGGTTGTGTAGTAATGCTGTGGCTGGTGAAAGTGCACTGGACAGGATTGCTTGTGGCCTTGGCGGAAAGATCATCCTTCCCATGATCAAACAGCACATCATGCAGATGCTCCAGAACCGTAAGTGAACTCTAATTACTATGTTGTGCGTCTCAGAAAAAAAAATTTGTAAAGAATGATCTGTACACATTTCACCATTTATCAGCCCCTTATGTGGTTAAAGGGCATTATATTTACTGTTTGACTATAAAATGACAAACATGCGATTGACATTCATTATTTCATGGTTTTTGTAAATGGTTGAAATGGACCTACCGCTAGGGAATTTGACATTGTTGATAATCTATAATAGAAATTTAGTACATGTAAGAATCCAATTAGTTCTGAGAGTTTCTGGTCAGTTATGTCTCAAACTTGTTTAAATGAAGCCACTAATACAACCACATATTTACCACTGTAAGAATTGTGTTGGTACCAGTGAAATGTATCGTTATTGCCTCATTAACATCCAAGTTATCTTTCCTCAGCGGATTGGAAGTATCGCCATGCGGGTCTGATGGCACTGTCTGCAATCGGGGAGGGATGCCACCAGCAGATGGAGGCCATCCTGAGTGAAATAGTCAGCTTTGTCCTGCTCTTCTGTCAGGATCCAGTAAGATTTAGCATATTTTCAGCCTCAGCACCACTATTACCATTTTTACATTCCAAGAGTTGAAATTGTTGAGCTAATACACTTTAAACACCCTCAGCACCCAAGGGTTCGTTACGCTGCTTGCAACGCCATTGGTCAGATGGCCACAGACTTTGCTCCAACTTTCCAAAAGAAATTCCATGACAAGGTGAGATCTGAGCACATGACCAATCCCTGAAAAAATAAAATTTTTCAAGATCTGAGACTGGTCACAATTTGTCTCTTGTCTTGAAACATAAACAGAGCTGCCATTTGTCCATTTATAATAATTTGATTGCATTTGAACTTAACACTTGGCTTAAAGGTCACAAAGGCTCTTTTCAGGACCTATCGTCACATCTTAATGCCTTGCAGGTAATCTCAGCTCTCCTTCAGACTATGGAAGATCAGTCCAACCCTCGTGTTCAGGCTCATGCTGCAGCCGCCCTCATTAACTTCACAGAGGACTGTCCCAAAACTCTGCTTGTGCCCTACCTGGACAGTCTGGTGCAGCATCTCCATGTCATCATGGTGGCAAAGCTGCAGGAGGTACGGCTCACACTTGCATTTTGTGGAAATCATGTGCTAACCTCAATGATTTCTACTGCATTTGTCTGGATAGTGAATCTGTGTGCATTTGGACAGTTCTTCATTTAGATGCTAACAAACAATAGTTTTACAAAAGGAAAGGTGCCCTTGTATGTTTTGCTGTTGTATAAAATGTACTTTATGGATCTTTTAGTAGCCAGATTGCTATAGGCTGTTAAGTGTTTTTAGTTCAGATTATCCAGTCATTGTAGCCAATGAATGGAAGAATTCCAGTGTTTAAATATCAGCCACATTCAGATTTTCAGAAACTCTGTGATACAGTATATATTTTTATTAATAGAAAATAGTGGAAAACAAAAAGCATAAATTTGGTGAAGTCTTAATTTTTTAAAAATATGCAGTTTCTAGTTGTCTTGTAAAATCAATTGTTTCTCAAGACATTTTTAGCTTATTACAACCCAAATATTGCCACTTCTATTTGCCCTTGACTAGTTGTATAGCATGGGCAACACTAATCAAGGTGATGCCTGGTTCTTTGATGTAATGGTAGATCAAACAGTTAGATGTAACCACTGATTTACAAGAACACTTGTATTCTTAAAGAAAAATCAGTTCTGGACCACATTCTACCTGCATTTAGACACTTTTTGGTCACTGGTTGCCTCAATTGGAAACCATCTACTCTTGTAGATTGTTTGAAACATTGTGGAAACTCTTGTTTTCTCTGTTCCATCAGGTGCACAAAGCTAACATGGTGAGAACTAATCTGATCTGCCTCGAGGTCCTTGTTCAATTCAGAAGTGAAGTTTAATCTTAAGCCATAGCTCACCCAACAGCAACACTTAACAGAGTTCATAAGACCTTTCTTGAGCAGTCAGCAAATTAATCCAGAAAACTGTTGGGAGAGCTGTGCTTAATTCAACTGAATTGACATTTTGTTGACTCTCGACTCAGATGCTGTGCTTTTTAGCCATAGCGTGAAGATTTCCAGTGTGCCGGGCTTGTCGGTTTTTTTTCCTGTCTGGTTTAAAGTCTGTTTTCACGGTTGCAGCTGATTCAGAAAGGAATGAAGCTGGTCCTGGAGCAGGTTGTGACGTCTATCGCTTCGGTGGCTGATACGGCGGAGGAGAAGTTTGTGCCGTATTACGACCTGTTCATGCCATCTCTCAAGCACATCGTAGAGAACGCAGTTCAGAAGGAGCTTAGACTTCTACGAGGAAAAACCATCGAGTGCATCAGTCTGATTGGTCTTGCTGTGGGCAAAGAGAAGGTATGGCTTGCTTATAATTTTTTTTTTTAATTTTAGCAGGATTTCCTTTTTAATTTTCATTTTTCTTGTACAACTTTTCTTTTAATATTCTAGAGTTAAAATATCTTTTAATATTTTCTTTTATATTTTAGCCTCATTTCAATTTATTATTATTATTTTTTTATATTAGCTTTGTGTTTGTATAATACTAATTATCAGTTTTTCAACCCTTTGTTATTATTTTTAAACCAATTTGTCTATCAATTCCTTTTTGGAATAATTAAAATGGTAAAGATTTTATATAAACATTTTGTTATAAATATTTCATAACTGATTCACTGTTATTATTATTTTAATGTTTGCACATGACTTTGGCTTTTACAGGAAATGACATCTTGAAACATTTTTACCTTTTAGTTATTTTTGTTAAATGAATTCCATGGTTTATACTTTTCCAGTTCATGCCGGATGCTTCTGCTGTGATGCAGCTGCTACTGAAAACACAAACGGATTTCAACGACCTGGAGGACGATGATCCACAGGTCAGTGAGGGCTACGCAAATGTCTATTTTCTTTCGGCTTGTGTTAAAACTCCTCCTTTGCTCTTTCAGATATCCTACATGATCTCCGCCTGGGCGCGTATGTGCAAGATCCTGGGCAAGGAGTTTCAACAGTACCTGCCAGTGGTGATGGGGCCGCTCATGAAGACCGCCTCAATCAAGCCTGAGGTGGCTCTGCTGGACAGTAAGAGAGCCGTCAGCTATCTCTACACAAATCCTGTTTAATGCCCAGCATCAGTACAAATAAGTGTAGCGTGACCTGTGGTTTCTGGATCTCAGCTCAGGACATGGAGAACATGTCAGAAGATGACGGATGGGAGTTTGTGAATTTGGGAGATCAGCAAAGCTTCGGTATCAAGACGGCCGGACTGGAGGAGAAGGCCACAGCCTGTCAGATGCTGGTAAGATCTGCAAACCCTTAAAAAAGGAATGCAGAAAGTGTCTGGACCATATGTGGATAAGTGAGGTGGGAAACAGGATTTGTGTGAAGAGTAGCACTCTTCACAGAGTAACACTATTCAGTTTCACAAAAAAAAAAGTTCCTCCTAAAACTGGCAATGAATCAAACTTGGGCTCCAGTTTCTTAAAAAAATTAAATTTAGATTGTGATCTCTTAATTGTTTAATTACATTTTTTTCTTGTTTAATTTTGCATGTGTTTGGTGCTAAATGATTGAATTACTAGTACACTTGTGCAACTGGATGCTTATTAGTCATCAATGACCTTAAGGTTATCGTATGGGTGTTAAGTTTTGATCACACGTGAACTAGGAGACGATAATTTTACATATTCTCCACAGCATTACATGGATTGCTTTCAATTTTGTCACCATTAATACAGAAATAGCTTGACAGTTTTTTTTTTTTTTTTTTGAGTGATCGAACCCTACATAATTTTTTTTCTTGTAGGTTTGCTACGCTAAAGAGCTGAAGGAGGGTTTCGTGGAGTACACAGAGCAGGTGGTCAAGCTGATGGTTCCTCTGCTCAAGTTCTACTTTCACGATGATATCCTTTCAATTTCATCCAAGTACCCTAGAAGTTCTGTAAATATTATTCACGGTTTATGAATGTCTGAAACAACAAGTTGATTGGTGTGATCCTCCTTGACGTGCTTCCGGTCACGTGTGCGTGTGGCGGCAGCTGAATCAATGCCTCTGCTGCTCGAGTGTGCTCGGGTTCGAGGCCCTGATTACCTGACTCAGATGTGGCTCTTCATGTGTGATGCTCTCATCAAAGCCATTGGCACAGAACCTGACTCGGATGTGCTCTCAGAGGTCATGCACTCCCTCGCCAAGGTTTGTTTACTTAATTCTGTTTATTAATTATCATCGAGACACTATAATTAAAATTGCTTCCTTTCGGTCAGTGCATTGAGTTGATGGGTGATGGGTGCCTGAACAAAGAACACTTCGAGGAGCTTGGTGGCATCATGAATGGAAAGCTAGAGGAGCACTTTAAAAACCAGGAGCTGAGGCAAGGTGAGTTGCGTGGAGGAGTGTTCTTTAAGATCTTAATAAGGAGCTCTTTGACAAGGCCAATTAGAATCCTTTCTCTTTAGCCGCAAACCAGGGAATCAGTGGGTGTCCTTAATTTCCAAATTTAAAAAGTCTTATAATTTTACTATAAACCAAGGGAACCTTTAGATGATTGAAATAATTTTTGCGAACAAAGATCTAGTTTTTTTTTGTCAAAATAAATAGAGCAATTGCTACATCAGATTATTGTGAATCGGTTGGAGGAGTGACCATTTAACAAATGATGAGCCTCCAAACGATGATGCTTTACCCAAGAAAGTTCAACACCTATGTTTTAGCTGTCTGCTTTACTACTAGAACCCAGGTTTTAACTACAATGTACATTTGTGAATGGCTAGTTGACAGTCAAAAGTTGCTTTTTGAAGCACAAGCTCACAGAGCTGGTCATTGAGACTTTTATCTGTAAGATTTATAACTGTTTCCCCTTCTCTGTAGCCAAACGTCAAGATGAAGACTACGACGAGCAGGTGGAAGAGACGCTGCAGGATGAGGTGAGTGACTCGAGTGCTTTTGCTCTTCGGTATGTTGCCTCAGTATTCAGAGCTCCTCATGGTCTGCATGACTTGCTTTTCAGGATGAGAATGACGTCTACATCTTGACAAAGGTGTCAGACATCCTGCACTCCATATTTAGCAGTCACGGCGAGAAGGTCCTGCCTTGGTTTGAGCAACTCCTGCAGCTCATAGTAAATCTCATTGTAAGTAAAACTAAGCTATTTCCTGCAGTCCTTAAAACGTTTAACTGGCACATCTAGCATGCTTTGTGCTCTGTCTAGGTATTAAAACATTGTCAATGATTAAGGAAATGCCTTTTTTGGCTAGTACCAATTAAAGTGTAATAGAATTAACCTAACGCATTGTTGTGCTTTCCTTTTGTGTTGGCAGGGTCCTCACAGGCCCTGGGCAGACCGACAGTGGGGTCTGTGCATCTTTGACGACGTGATTGAACATTGTAGCCCCTCGTCCTTTAAATATGCAGAGTACTTCCTGCAGCCCATGATGCGTTCTATTTGTGACTCCAGCCCAGAGGTTCGACAAGCGGCTGCATATGGCATTGGTGTTATGGCCCAGAGTGGCGGCAAGAGCTACCGACCTGCCTTTGCAGGTATGGGGATACTTTTTTTTATTTATTTTTTAAAATAAATATTAATATATTTATTTATTCAGACATTTAATCCCTGTGTTCATAATTATGACCACTTCATGCATTTTTAAATACTTAACAATTACTCTTGTCTCATGCTGATTTTCCCCCCAAAAGCCACTACTAATAGAAAAGCTTTTATTTATTCTCTTGTGATTATTGGTCTAATTTTAAATGCTTGGTCAAGGGTTTTAATTATAGTTTCTCTTCCCTCTGTCCTCTGTTAATCGTTCTTTCTACAGAGGCCATTCCGCTCCTGGTGGGTGTGATTCAGGCATCAGAGTCCAGAGTGAAGGAAAACGTAAATGCCACAGAAAACTGCATCTCTGCTGTGGGTAAAGTCATGAAGTATCGTCCAGAGTGTGTGAATGTCAGTGAAGTGCTCCCTCATTGGCTGTCCTGGCTGCCACTCAACGAGGACAAGGAAGAAGCCGTGCACACCTTCAGCTATCTCTGTGACCTTATCGAGAGGTGAGCTGTGGGTCTGAGAGATTGTTTTTCATTTGTGATGGACTTGGATTTTGTTTAGTCATAAAATAGCTCTTTTAATCACTGCCCCTTTTCCTCCAGTAATAATCCTATTGTTCTTGGACCCGACAACACAAACCTTCCAAGAATCTTCACAATAATTGCAGATGGTGTTGCAAATGAGTCGGTTAAAAGGGAAGATGACTGCAGCAAACGACTGGCCAATGTGATCCGTCAAGTACAAGTGAGTCTTGCTTTGTAAGAGCCATGTAATGCATGGAGTCATAGTATTCTATTCATCCTTTCACATACGGTCCCTAAATGATGCCATCTAGAGGGTCTAAAGTTGCTCTAGCTTGTTTTGAACGGAAGCAGAGATTCTTCTGAAATGGCTTGTAAGTGATATAAGGTGACGATCAAAAGCTCAGTTGTCTATATATTTATGAAACCTCAACAAAATTAGGCAAAATTGAGAGATATCGGGCAGTTATGAAATAGAAGGATGTTTTAGGAGTAGGGTATATCTTTAAAAATCTAGACCTACAATAAATCTGTAAGATTAACTAAGGTATTTCAAATCGTTTACCTTCTCCCTTCATGTAAATTAAATGAAGCCTATGCAAACATTATTTACAGGGGAAAAAAAACTATCGTTAATCTCCTTTTCCTCATCAGGTTTCCGGAGGTCTGTGGACTCAGTGTGTATCTACACTAAACGAGACGCAGCAGAAGGCTATCCAGGACCTTCTCAACACAGCATGAGTGAATGGACCCTGCCTTAACCCCGGGGATGACCTAAAACAGCCATCCAATCTAAACTGAGGATCTACTTCCACTCTGCACCTGGGATTATTTCCACTTCTAGATTTTCAGCCCTTTTTTTGTGTTTCAACAAAGCATCATGGGACTTGAGCTTGCATTGGCCGTCTGAAGTGACTGGGTCTGAAGCTGGATGGATGGATGGATGGATGGATGAATGAATGAGTATGTTGTGTGTGTTTGGGGGTGGGAGGGTCAGAGGAATAAAACAGAACATTGTCGTAGATCTTAAGGATTTCTGGTGTAGAAAGTCTACTTCTCTTTTGAGAATCAGTTCATGTTTTTGCAGCTTGTTCGTGTTCCATGCTTGATGGTTTTTGAGATGGACTCAACTCTTTTTGTCAGATGGATGTCATTGGAATGAACTGCGGGAGGGACTATACAGCAGTTGACTTAACTTTTTTTTCTTCATACATCATGTTTCCCATCTGTCACTGAGCTGTAAATAGTGACTGGATCGTTACAATGGAATCCGCTGCATTGAGAAGCGTGACTCTGGGTTCAGGGTATCTGAGATGAAAGAAAGGCACGAGTTTGGAGTCTGCTTGTGTGGTTCATCTCTCTCTCTCTCTCTTGTCCATGGAGCGTTTGTATGATATGCAATCTATCCTGATTAAACTACACCTTCAGTATTAAACCTGGAAGTCATGGCCTTTCATTTTCTCCTTAATGTAAATGTTTGAGTTGGATTTTTAGCATCTGGTTAGCTTTTATCCTAGGTATTGCTTGGAATACAGGTGAGTGCAACTAGGCTTGGTGCTGACTTTTGAGGCGTTTGCTGCCTGGTTGCACATAAAGGGTAAATAATTCAGCTTTAAAATGCACTCAAGACTTTTGTGTTGGCCAATTTCTAAAAAGGTTACATTTGTTATAAACAAGGCCCAATTGTGTTCCTGAAAAACGTTCCTCACTGGACATATTTGGCTTACAACCAATCACTGTTCACTTATAATGTTCTTCCGACTAACATGTTCTATAATTGTTTAATTTATATATCAAGTTTAGTGGCTTTATTTATATACACACAGCGGTACTTGAGTGACGATATTGTTCCGTGCATTCGTATCTCTGGGTACCATTTATACAGAGTCTTACTGACTCACAAAACGAATAAAGTTGTTCAATGTCATCTTACCTGCAAAGGTTTTCTGACCATTAGTCTTTTGACAATCAAATGGGCAAACATCAGCTGACTAGCTTTCCAAAAGTCGTTGAGTTGGTTGTTTTAAATTCTAACATTTTACTTACCATTCTGCAATGGTTGAAAAATAAATTATCCAAGTCTTTTACGCGAAAGTGTTAATTTAATTTTCCGTTTGATTCCTTCATAATCGACGTGTTTTCGTCCACCGTTCTTCGGTCTTTCCTCCCGTATCACACCTGGTTGCAGCGAAAGAGTCCTCCACCAGGTGTCGCCGAGACTTCCATGGCTTCCCGCGAGGCTGTAGTGCGGGCGTTGGAGTCTGGAGGCGGTGTTTTATTGTCAGAAGGTTTCTCGGCTTGGGATCAGTCGCATAGTCATGGCGTCCGGGAAGACAGCCGTTTGCAGCGATTCCCGCGAATAAGCTCCGAAAAACGGACTTGCTTAGTTTCCAACCTCCGCTCCGCATGGTTTGAACTCTAAACACACCTCAACGGCATTCTTACGGATATACAAAGCAAGAGACGGCGCTAAAGGAACATTAGAGGTAAAATGGACATATTTTATCGACCATTCAGCTAATGTAGAGTTACTGTTGATTGTGGTTGTTAGCATGCTAATATATTGTAGCGGTTTCCATGGCGATTCGATTGAATCAAAAGGGCTGTTGCCACGCGTCACGCTCTAGGTTTTCATACATCCCTGAAGATTTACTATGGGCCTTTCCTGCAGCATTTGGTAATAAATACTGACTGTTTTTGATTGTAGTGTTATTGAGTCGCCCGCTGTTGTTTATTCAACCCATTTTCGTGGCTTTTATCCACAAGTTGTATAGCCCTGATATAATCACCAAAATCTCATCCTCATATTCTGTACAAAGGTGTTGCCATAGTGCAATGTAAAGGTCACGTTGGCATTGGGGCATCCTCCAGTACAGCATATGGGGTCAGTGAGGTATGCTGTAATTCCAACTATCCCAGAACTAGGTGAAGCATGAATACTCGGGTGTGTGCATTCATCTTTAACATTTAATTCATTGCATCTGCAACTGTGTTGTGTTTTAGCAGCATGCCGGTTTCCATTTGGAAGTGATGGGTTTTCCCTGTCACATGAATTCTTGATTCTAGCCCTAACACGCTCCCAGGCAGTGCAGCTTAACCCAGTGGCATCTGAAGCTCAGGGATTACTCGACTAACCTACATCTGCTGGTTTCTGTAAGCTCACACCTCAACTTGGCTTGGAAAACGTTAATCAAGCATGGTAATGATGTGTGTCAGAAACCACAGTTTCATGCTGTAGTTATTCACATCAGTACTGGGATTTATCTGCAAAGATCAAGATTCAACCTGATCATAAGTAGGATGGCTTGTAAGAGCCAACATATTGTTATTCGTCTTTTGCTACGGACAAAGAAAAAAAAACAATCCTGAACGTATTGCCTCCAAAACCTTTTAGTGGTACAGCCACCAAACTTCCAAACTAGTCTGATTCGGGTTGCTATATCTTTTGAAACTGGTGCCACTAAAGTAACTCTTGGAAATTGCAAAGATTGCTGAAACATTTTCCATTGACTTCACATGGATTCAAAGTATTGCCTGTTGTGTGGAGCTTTGTATATTTGGTGGCATATTGCATGCACTCTAAAATGATGTAAAAGCTTTGAAAGAAGTCGCTGTGTTTACTTTTCAACCTCATTTACTCCAAAGGTATACATCGATGCTTTAGTGGTAAATATTTGCTCTGAAAGTGAACAGTTTAGAACCTACTTGATAGATTTTCTTAATTGAATGCAAAAGCTCTGTTTTGTGTAATGTTTGCTAAAAATTAAAGGAAAGATGTACTTTTTTCCATTTAGATGATTGAAATATGTTATTTACTATTTGATTTTAAAGTCTTGAAGATTGAACTTTTACAACCACTACCTTTTACAGACATAATGAAAGCTTTCTGGTGTTGAACACGTTTGAACAGAAGATTTGTCATGTATCGTGTTCAACAAACTGAAGGCCTGTAATGTGACATTTTGTTGGCTGCAGATTAAGCCACAGTAGACACAGTATTGACTCAATTGCTGGGTCTCTCGAGAGATCTGCTATCAGTACCATAAGTTCCCCATACACAGCATTTCCCTGGTTTTGTGTAAAAGCACAAAAATGGTAATTGAATTACCGTCTGCCCATTTAGTTAAATTGAGAAATTGTTTCCGGGTGTCAGCGGTTTAACTGGCCCAAAATCCTCAGCTGCGATTGGCTGATGTGGCCTTAGGTGGTGTTGCTTGGCAACAGGTCATCATAATATTCATAATGTATACTTCTACTACAAGATACTATATTCTAACTTTGCAAACAATATACAATGAATGTCATATATTAGTGTAAGGCCTAATAGATTTGTTTGGCATGGTCATGTCTGAGGGTCTGATGTCTTCCATATAGCAAAACATTGGTATCTTTCTCATTAGAAGTGCATTAAATTTGCTGAATATCTCCTAATTTCGATCATTTCTACATCATGAAAGAGACAGATTTAGAAAAAAAAGACAAAAGCTTCAGGCAGAATTTTGTAATAGAATAGAATTTTGAAGACTAACTCTAAACTAGGTGAGCTGTATTTCACCACAAGAGCTTCTGTCTGTTCAGGGTTGTTTATCATAGAAAGAATTGAGTCCAGTAATAGTGTTCGGTGGAGCCGCCCTTCCCATGCAGCCCAGGGTCAGCTGTGTTGATCCAAGCGTACACTGTGCAGTGTGGCTCTCACACTGAAGCCTCTGTCTCCTCGCCTCACTTAACAGATCTCTGGGAATTTCAAGCAGGTTGGCTAGCTCAGCCAGTGCCAGGCTGCTTGGGAACATAAAAACTGCTTTTGATGGTAAAAGAAATAAAACACCTGTCTGTGGATGTCAAGTTTTACTTTGGTTGTCTCTACTGTTCTGTTGTATAGTAGAGCTCCAGGACGCATTGTTTAATGATTCAAAGGAGTCATCTGAAGCATGACGTCCAACCTTTCATGTTACAAATTATTCTGTTAAACAAAGAGAAGCCAACAATGCTTTAACTACAACATACAAGATTTTGTAGTTAACAACAAAAAAACAAAAACAGTAACAGACAGTTTATTTTTTCATTTTGTGGCCTTCCAGTTACACTGGCTGGTTTTATGGCAAATGTAGCTGTTTTTCTTCATCATAAACTCTTACGACAGTCACATTTAATGCCTTTCCTTCTAATTAAGTTGCTACAATGCAGCATATAGATGGAAAACATTATAGAGCCTGAAACTGATCCTTGAATTGTTGCAGCAGTAACACTGGACCCTGCTATGACATTAGAAATATTATATAATGTTGTAAATAATTTGTCTACTACCTAGACTGAAATTGCATCTGCTGATTTGGCAATTAGTTTAATATGCTAAGCTTTAAAAAATAATTGCCCCTCTTAAGAGCCTCAAAATCTGTTTCCTCCTATTAGTATTTCTTTTATATGTAGGCATACAATATAAAATATTAGGATTTTCTTTGTCAAAAAAATCCTGATTCAACATGAAATCTACAATAATTTCTTTAAATTGTATCTTTTTAAGCCTTTCAATAGTAAACTTTGTAAATAAAACTTCCATCTTCCTTTTATTTTTTCATTATTTTCTTGGTTCCTTGTTTGATTTTAATGAGTGATAATTGCTTCTGCTGGAGAGGTGCTTCCTATTTTCAAGATGTTGCACATGTATCCTCTAGCCGTTAACAATTTTTCAAATAAATGTCACTGTACATTTTAAAAAACCATGCTCAGTATCTTGTACCGCATTAACTTTAGTATCTCCATGATATCATGATAAATGGCATTACAGACCCTTAGCAACGCCAACTTCCAAAAACGCCAAAGGATAGTAAAATAGTAACAGGACCGTGTATCAAATTATATATTTATTTTTAAAAAAAAACTCGGATGTAAAATTGTGTTTTAACACTGAGTTCTACATTCTAATAGCTACAAGCCTACTAAGCAACACCCAGGCAACACATGGGTGATATGACAAAAACGCTCTCAACTCAGAATGCCAATAGGAAGACCTAACAACACCAAAAAAAACAATCACCAGAACTCATCCAGGCTAACCTAGTAACTACCACATCTTTAACATAAATCAGATCTCTGCTCACTTGTACATGTCCCATAATTATAAAGGTTTCTGGGAAATTTCCTTTTCAAACAGACTGTGTTTTATTCTTGAGCCCAAACGAGGTTGGCTTTTAATGGGATGCATGGGAATGTGATGCTTCTCTTTATGTTTGTCTGCTCTCCTCTGGGAGAGATTATGAAGGCATGAATGAATTTCCTCCATGATGAACCGAGCTGAATGTGAGAAAGAAACCAGTTCGACTTGTTGAACCAGTAAGAAATTTCCATGGCCTCTGTTTCTTTAAACCAGATGGTTACATCTGAGCTTTAATGAGCAAGGTGGTCTTTTGCACAAAATCTGGACTTTACTGTGTCTCACAGGATTTCTATTGGACTCAAGTCTGGGCTTTGTGCAGAATAGTCAAGTAATAATAATATTTTTCAAGAAGCTTAAAGACCCTTTGCAATTTTCAGTGCAGATCGAACCACTAATCTTCTGGTTATAGGATGACCAACTACACCACTTGTCGCCAAAGTACCTTTGCTCATTTAGTATTTCTTCACCAGAATTGATGTATGCTTTGGATTGTTATTATGCTGGAAGACAAAATGTCAACCGAAACCAAATTTTCTTGCAGACTGTGTGAGTTTGTGTTTCAAAATCTTCGTAGTCTAACTTTTCCATGTATATTCAATTCTGATGAGATTCCCAGGACATAACACACTGAAACATCCCCAACGCTTTATACTCTCAGATTTATTTAGATGTGTGTTATTATAGGAAAAGTACCGCCTTTAGAGTCGAACTGGTTTGAATGCAGCCTGTTGCCTTGATCCAAAATTTTATCAGATACTCCCAAATGGGTTATATGGATGAAAATCAATGACCCATAACATTAAACTTTAGATTCGTGAGACCCTTTGTTTAGGTGCAAACCTTTACACTAAATAAAGGTTATTTTACCAAAAACACAAAATTATCAGTGTTGATGGATTATTATACACCATTTTTTCCATATATGATGGAAATCTATTGTATGTGTAATCGACCTACTTCTTACTGATATACTTGGATCTTTAAACGGGTGATTGCAATAGGTACATAATCGATCATCCGTATCATAAATTAATAATTGTTGCAGTTGAGGGGTGCATCATTTTCTACTAAAGGTCACCTGAACTTTTATTTGGTATTTGAATGATTTGTAAAATGCAAAGCGCAAAGTTAGGTTTTTGTAACCACAGAAAGATGGTATGGGAACCTGTGACCTGGTTCAGTATTTCAGATTTTTACCAGATCTGCAGGTCTATGTTAGATGAATAAAGAAAGAATGAAGACCCAAGAGAGTAGTTTTTTTGGGGTGGGTAATGAAACCCCAGCTGAGGGGATTAAAGCTCCCAGAGGAGCCGCTTCTCAATTACTCATTCACTTTAACTGTGTATTAGCATCAACTTGGGCTGGGACAGGAAAGAAAGGGCCCCTTTATTGCTGTGTTTTGGCCCCCGAGGGCTTCACTGGTGCCTACTGATCTTTCTCTTCTCAAACTCTCATTCTGTCACTTTGTCTGTTTTCCTGATGCTGACTCTTTCTCTGAGCTTTCATTTGGTTTTGTTGGCCATTTTAATTGACACTCGTGTAACAGAAGCATTGGTTTGTGTTTATAAATGTTCTGCATCGGTTAAGTGTTCCAGTGTTTGTGAAAAATTCACTGCTTCTTTTTTTATTAATAAGTGTGTTTTGAAAATGTAAATTTACGTGCCATCAGATTCAGAATCCCTTGTTTGCAAATGACTGAAAAAAATGCCACCGTCAAATGAAGGTGTCTCTTCTTCGGCTGAGAAATACACCCTCAAGCTTTATTAATTTTATTAAAACATCAACGTTATGAAAGGTAAAATGGATAAATTGGTTAACTTCTAAAGTTTCAGGTATTTTAAGTTCAGAAAAAAATAAATCTGTTTAGTAATCTACTGAATTATCTTCTGATATTTATGATTAACTACATGCAGAAGCAAGTGAATTCAGTGCATTTTAAAGGAAATTAATAATATTGATTCTGCATGACTCACAATTTTTATAATTGTGGAATAAATGAGACAGGAGTATTGATAACCGTACAACTACCAAAGATATTTTTCAGAATCTGTTTAAATCTTTTTAGATCCTTGCTTCCATGGGCTTTAAAACCTCCTGTGTCTTCTGGTTTGCATTCAAAGATCTTTTTTTTTTTGTTTAACGTAAAATGTGTAAAGTAATTTGGATTTTAATTTAATCTCACAATAATAAATATGTGTATGCAATTCTAATTGTTATGAAGTGGCCTTCAAAGTTTTTATGATCAAACACCATGATCACTGTCCCCAACAGATAATAATCAATAGGAAAGAACATTTTCCATCCTGATCTTCCTCCACAGGAAGTAGTTTCAGTGTTTGTTACACCAAATGAACGTTTTCATGAGCAAAGCCTTTAAACTTAAGATAATCTGCATTGATCATCAGCTTTAACCTTATGAACATCTCTCCTCTTTTCAGAGGAATTCCTATTTATATAGTATTTGGAGCCATTGGGAGGTATTAATTTGAGATTAAAGGATCTCTTTAAAGGTTAAGGATGATGATGATGGTGATACGTTTTATGTTGGTAAAACCACCTTTTGGGAGAAGAGTTTTCACTTTATTTTGGTCTCATCATATTAAAGATTTAAATATTCCTAAACGGTGCATTAGAGCAACTTTGGGAAAGTACCTGATGTGTGAGTTACTTGACGTCACTGGGTTACTCTTCGATCTTATCTAGGACCAATATATCCAGTGATGTATATTATCGTGTTGTTTTTTTTACACTGAAGTGCTGAAGTGAAACAATAGTCTTGTGGGTACTCTTTATTTTTTTGGAAATGTCATAATCCCTTCAGATGATTGGTGATATTTGGCTGTACAAGAGCTCCCAGGTGCCATAAACTCATAACCCCACATAGGTGCTTGCTCACATCTTGCAGATCTTCAAGTCATTTAGGTTTGGTGGCTGAGGTCTGGAGCCTCAGATTGTAGATGGGATTAAGATATGCATACTTTAGGACCTTTACATGTTTCTACTTGGGAACACTTTTAGAGTCTCAGGTAAGGTTTGTGGCTACATGGCCCAGTCCATTATCCTTGTGATAAGGTGTAGTAGTCCTATCCCATTTGCCAGAAGAGCAATCCCAGTCTATGATGTCTCCAACTCCATAGTTGTCTATGGCGATAGCGTCTCTGGATTCCTCCTTCAGCAAACACCATGAGTAAATGCCAAAAGGCTGGATTTTGGTCTCATCTGATCCACAGGACTTCATCTTCTCAGTTCTCCTCTGGTAAATACACAATGTGAACTTGAGGTTTCTTGAGCAGGAGGAGACAGATATCAGTACTTCACCATATAGTGTGTACACTAATTTACAGTCTATACAGTACCATAATTTATACAGTTGTTTTCTTGGTGACTCTGGTTCTAGTTAGCTTTAGATCTTTGAGAAGATTGACTTTGACTTTTTAGTCTAGTCACAAACTGAGGTAAGCTGCTTTTGATTGTCATATAGCTCATTCCTCCATTGTATAGCTCAAATCTTGTCCCTGCCATTTTTAACTGCACTAGACTTGTTCGTAGTAGAGATGTTGGAAATCGGATTGATTTCTCTTTTATACGGGTGATATTTCTTCTGAATCTCAGCTAGGTCAATGTAGAGAAGACACGTAGGAGCCCAAAATTGTGCTTCCTATGATTCATTTATTATATTATGTTACTCAGCCACTGCTAGTTTCTTTGTTAATTTAGAACATTTTCCCACAGGCAGAGATGGAGGGGTTCTCCCTCCCTCTCCTCATCTCCTGTCTCAACTCGTCTCTCTCTTGATCTTAAATTCTTCAGTGTCTGACTGTGATGTGAGATTCAGTCAAGGCTGGAATGTCTCTGTTTGCACACTGTTGGTGTAAAGGAGCTTTGTTTACGAGATGTAATAAATACAACATTGCCCACGTTTCTCAATGAGGCTTAAAAAAGAAGTTCTGATTTCAAGGTAGTTGCAAGTTGACATCCTGATTCTACATTTTAGTAGCTGTAGGATACTTTAGTGTTGCAATGATAGGGATCATTGCATTTTGAACTGCTTCATTTTTGTATTTTATTACCTCAGCTAGTTTAGCCTTTCCCAGTCCAATGAAGGTCACCAGTTAACCTCAGGGCTTCCATCAGTTTTTAAATGTGGGATAAAAACTGCACTGCAATTCGGGCAGGTTCTCAATTAGTTATTTAAAGTTAATGTAAATCTAAATGTGAAAAATTGCATTTGATGGAGCAGAAATGTGAAGCCTTTTATTTGTAGCACTTTGTCGCTTGCATATGTAGAGATTGAGCAAGCTGGAAATAAATGGGGTCACAAACACATCAGGCCTTTTATTCTTAAATGGATGGAAGGTTGTTACTTGAATGAGGACTTCTGTTGGCAGAAAATGTGGTTTTGAGTTTTTAACCCTCTTCTGAAAAGAAAAAGTACATTACCATTTCAATAACATTAATTAATGTGAAGCTTTTTCAGCGTAGTTGTTTTTTTTTGCTTTGAGACACCATTTTTAAACCAACATTATGGCCATTTTAATTGAGGTTGTTGGTGAATATTACTTGCCAGATGATAACCCATCTTATTTAATATAATGTGCCAGTGGTAGAGTGATTCTAATATTATACGAATTTACAAAGTGGAAGCATTTGTGCATGCTACAGTAATCCTCATCCACCGCCTTATATGGCAAAATTTTCATGCATCGAAGAGTTAGCGTGGAGCATATTTAGTCTTCGGCCCCTAAGCGTGGGCAATGAATGATGCTGTAGCAAGAGTAAACTATCAAATCTTATGTGTCACAACTGAAAGAAGGTGAGAAAAAAAATTATAGGCAACAAATCAGAATTGAGCACAAACACCTGCAAATTAAAAAAGGCCTTTGTAACATTTCACAGCATTTAAACTCCTGTTGAAAAACTGAAAATGTTGTTACTATGGTGACCACTGTTGTTTCCATGGCGACTGGTTTACCTTTAGCTCAAGATGCTGAAACTGGTGTGGAAGGGATGTATCTTCTGTTATTGGTTAAAACTCATTGTCCACTCAACTTTAGATCCCTTACTGTCATCTAAGCTGCATCTCAGCTCAGCTCCTGTTAAATTCTTTCTCGTATATTCCGATAATCTATGTGTTTTATCACGAAAACAGCAGATACATGATGCTCATCACAACCTTAGGAAATGGTTTTATACTCAAACAGTGAAAAGGGAAAGACATGCCTACTTATTCATTAGGGGTGTAACGGTTCACGGTATGTATTGAACCGTTTCGGTACGGCCTGTTCGGTTCGGGACACTTGCGTACCGTTTCGGTATTCGGTATTTGTATTAAATAATATAAATGTATTATTAGCGCGATATTAAGCGCAGCGGAACCATGTTCCTAGGCGAGTTTCCGCACGGACGCTATTGAGTGACGTGCAGCTCTACTGTGCGACACTCAATAGCGTCCGTGCGGAAACTCGCCTTTGGCTTCTCTGTTAAAATACATAACGGGGATAGACGAGTGGATAAATTTAAAGTTGTATGCCGACATTGTTCCACGGAGATCGGGCAGGCAACACATCTAACATTTTCTACTGCTGGAGATATTGTCACTGCAACCAGATCTGTGCTCTCTTCAGAAAATGTGGATAGGTTAATCTTTTTAGCCTAAAACTTGAATAGTTAGTTTTGTTTATATACAAGCTGAAGCTGTTGCTAGTGTTAAAAGTTTTCAGGTCCTAACTAGTTGCAGTATTTCATTTTTTATTTAAAAAAACGTGTTTTTCTTTATAAAGAGTGCAATTTATTTAAAATATCACCCAACTGTGTCACTTTTATTTATTTTATGCAAGAATTCTATTGTGTATTGGCAGCTTTTCAAAATAAAGATTATGTAAGTTTTTATTTTTTTGTACCGAACCGAATTAACCGAACCGAACTCTCCAAGACACTGTACCGAACCGAATACGATTTTAGCGTACCGTTACACCCCTATTATTCATACTTTTTACCTTTATCTGCAAGACATTTAATGATGCAAATGTTTACCAAAGAAAAGAAATTGAATTGTCAAAATAAAATGTATCTTTCCACCCATTGATTTATAGCAGCACTGCACTGCAAACCCTTATGAAGCTTATTAATAAAAGGTCGTCTCCTCCCATGGCATTCCAAGAGTCTCGAAGGATTTACCTGATTCGCTTAGCAGTTGTTGGCCCTTTTCTCCTCACTCTCTGGTTCATCTCATTCTAAGCCATCAGATGAAAGATTCGCACTGATTTCTGCCAACAATAAAGGCAAACTTAAAATAAACATTGATGTTCTTGGAGGGATGGGGAGTTTTCTCTAAGAGAGTGGTGCACACCTTTTTCTGCAATTGGGGACCCATCAAAACCTTTTGCTATCCTTTAGATGGTCAGAGCTTTTTTAATAACTGAATGTTGTTTGTCTTCAAGCAGTTGGTTCTTTCCATAATAAGAATTCTTACAGTGTCACATAGAGCTAAGTCACACAAAAATAAAGGGTTGCACCACTCACAAGGAAGCATACACTGAATTCTTTGAGGAATCAGAATTGTGAAACTTTTAGATAATTCACACTTTGTTTTCCACAGAAACACCATGTGTCCTTTCATAACATACTCTAATAATCTACTGTAAAATAGTTTTAGAAAAGTGTGTTGCATAATAAATGATGTAGATAGGAAGGACATTCAAAATGCCTACAGAGTTGATTTGTTTTTCATACATTTTCAGACTTTGTTAATTTAAAGTCGTAACTGATGTTTACATTTGTGTTAAACTGCATTAGTATCTTACAGCCTGCCAAAGGCTCTCACCAAGACTGTAAATCTCTGTTAATAAATTCTGTTGATACACGGCAGGTCTCTAAATACGCTTTTAAATTCTGTTGTGTAGTTCTACTACAACCTTCTCCATTGCATTGGTGTGTTTCATGTAATTGACTCTCTTTTGGTGAAGGTTTGGCTTGAAGAGCTGTAAATAGACATCCACCAGAGTTTGTGAAGTTCACTCTAAACACGGCCTCTTTTCCTGTGTAATTTCAACCCCTCAGTTTGATGCTGTAGAACATGGTGACTGATTATATTACAGATTCATATAGTTGATCTCAAAATAAACATTAAATCACCATAGACAGACACTCCATCCCATGAAGCTCTATTGGAGAGATGGTGCAACTTCTGTCTTTTTGTTTAATGTATGGTTTCTCTTTAAAGTGCTTCTGATCTGAGGAGCTGATGACGGTTCTGTGCAAATGCTGCTCTGCTCGAGTTCCAGTTCATAATCCTGTCAGTCTTCAGTTTGAGTTCCAGAGCGTGATCTGATTCTGCAGGGTCAGAAATCTCTGGTTTTAAAGCCTTTAAAGCCATGCTAATGATTTTCTAAATCCTCAAACTCCGTTTTTATGCAGTGTGAGAGAGAACCAGAGCTATTGTTTGAGTGTAAGCCGGAGAAACTGAATTAAGTGCATGGTGGAGGTCAGAAGGTTTCATTTGATGCTCCCTCTGACATCTGGAGCCATTTCTGCCTGATTATTTGTTAAAATGCCAATTGTAAAAATCAATTTTCTGTATCAGTTTAATGTTGTGCTTACTTCATTCACACCTTCACTGCTCGGTGTGTTGCTTTCTATCATCATGAGTTATAAGGGAAGATATGATGTTTTGGCAGAGCTTGCTTTGTTTTTTTTCTACCTGGACTGCTGTTATCTTTTTATTATTTTGTATATTTGTACCTATGATATAAACATTTTAAATCTGGTTTCGTTTGTTTGTTCAGCAGGATGGTGGAGCCAGATGAGCGGCCCTCTGGCACCGGTCAGCGGCTTGGGGCCCCAGAGAGCATGGGCATCAGCACCCTGGAGCCAGGGCAGCGGCCACCCACCATGCCCCCTGGCCGACAGGTCTCCATCAGGGTGCAAATGCTGGACGACACACTCGAGGTGTTTCAGGTCTCGGTAAGTCAATACTTCGTGAAACCAACAGGAATGGATAAAAAAATCGTTGGAAGTCTAATTTTGTTAAAGTCTGGCTGCAAAGATTTTACGTGGGTAACTACAACATTTAGTTTCATTCATACATTTTACCTTTTTGCACTGTGGCCCTCCAGTTACAAGGTTGTTGGTTCGAGGCTCACTGGTGACCTTTCTGGAAGGATTTTGTATGTTCAACCCCGTGCTTGCGTGGGTTTCCTCAGGGTACTCCGGTTTCCTAAAAACATATGGTTAGGGTATTTGAATAATCTAAATTCCAGATGCCTCCTGGACGCCTCCACGGGAAGGTGTTCCAGGCACTTCACTCGTAGGAGGCCCTGTGATGGACTGGCGACCTGTCAAGAGTGTACCCCTGCCTCTCGCCCCGTGACCCCGAAAGGGAATAAGCGGGTTGCAAAATGAATGAATGAAATTGATATTTTGAATTGAATTTCTGTTTGCATTATGCTGTATGTTGTACTGCCATTCATTAATGCGGTTTTATTGCTTAAAGTTGAATTTTATTACAATGTTGGAAGTGGTTTTTCCATCATGGGCATAGGAGAGGAATTCAGTGTTGGAGTTGCTTCTCGTTGTCTGATGTATAATCAGCTTGAGGAATGCTGTAATTTGCTCTACAATGGTGTGGAAAACCCCAGAACTCTGGTCTCCAACAGACCAACGCGTGCACACTCAAGCGTCCCCTGCTTTCCTCTCAAGTTCAGTCTCTTTTGTCTTTCTGTTTCGTCACTCTTGCTCCCAGGGGAATTGTAATGATGCTCAATGGCTTGTTCTTGTTCACTAATGAGAAAATGCCCTCATTGATTAGCACCAGGGGATTTGTGGGCTTCTCGGCGCATATTAGCAACACACTGGATGCCCTGATGCTATAGCGACCTGTTGATGAATGGAGGTCTGCTTTCTTTCTGTTATCGTTGTGTTTTGTGATGCGTTTCAATATATTCTGAGACACACCCTTGGCTCCGGTTCCTCCTAATACTGTTTTAATAGAGAAATGAGGCCAAAGGTGTCTCAGACTTCAATCTAGGTCACTAAATAGAGTATTGATTTTGATTTTGGGATGAGTGTAAAGAATTTTATCAAATTTGCTAACTTTTGTGTTCAGCAGAAGAAGAAACACACTGATACTAGTCTTGAGATTAAATAACGTGTAAGTTTTGTACAAACACTATCTCTTGTAATAACACGATGAACCCTTATCTAACTGTCCTGGAGGAATAAAAGCGGCTACTTCCTCTAGAAGGAGGGAGCATTGCTGTGGTGGGTGTGGTTGTCATGGTAACTGTTGTCATCATCGCTGTGCCGGATTTCCTACTTGATTAGATCTCAATAAGGAAATCCCAATAGCCCCGGCTTAATTCTTGTTCCTCATGCTTGGATCCAACTGTGGATAAAAAAAAGTTACATTTAATTTAAAATTATTTAATTTAATTACACTTTTTTCATAAGTAGTTTCTATTTTGACATTTTGAAAATTTGTTTTGCATATTTTATTTGAATTTAGTTTGTTTTATTTTTGATTCAAATGAACTTTGATGTTCATTTGAAACTCTACATAGAAGTATTCTACAATAAACTGTTGTAATCTATTGAATTTCTTTAAGCATTTTATTGTTTAATATTGTAATTGTTTAAATCGCCATTTTATTTGCCACTTTAAATTTTGATTTCTACAAATTAGGTTTTTTAATCTAAACATTGTCTCCTGAACAGTTTTTAAGTTGCTTCCCCTGCATTTAAACCCAATGGAAGTTGATAAAACATTAAATGTAGTCAGTTGTGTACATTCTTTTTAATACTTTAGTGATAACAGACAATTATTATGACAAGGCAGAGAATATAAATGTTTCTTGGTAAGTCTCATGAGTTGTTAAACATGTTTGCTAAGCTTGACCTCGTAGTTTCTGCAGGTCTGTGCTCTGTTTTATTTCAAAGCCAGAAATCTGAAGCATTCATGTAATGATGGGTGTGTGGAGATGCTGGAGGATGCTGGAGTCTGTGGGTTTCCTTTTTTCATGCACCAGTCATTTCGATGTGAGCAGACATAAGTGTGTGGTCTGAGATCAGATATATTTACACTCGCTCTGGAGACTCAGACATGTCCACAGCAGACATTGTGGAGGAGAAAAGAGTAAAAATAAAGACTTTCTAACTTTGCATTAGACCGTAATGTTAGCATTAGCTCAGGCTCTGTTACTTATTAGAGTCCAATTACAGCATTGTAACAATGCTGAAGAAGTGACCGATGATTTTTCCTCTGGCTATCTGTTGATTGCATGATTTGATCCAAGAACATTGCGATTCTCTTTACTGGTCAAATTTAACCCTGAAATATTTCATTTTATTTTTGTAATCGATTTATTTGAATCCTCATTTCTGGTTATTGACAAACTTTTATTTTTGTGTTGCATGTTTTGAATGAATAAATGTAATTCGATTTATTTCACGAAAATGCTAATGTCATAGTTGAAATATTTTTACTCTTAAAATTCGCTTTTAGACATCCACGCCTTTAGATGCAGACGAGCTTAACCTCTTAAGCCCGAGAGTCCCCGGTACCGGGGACTTGCCCCCTTGTGCGTTACATTTTCACTCATAGCTCACTAACCCTGAGAATAACCCACACATATTAAATACTGTTGTGTTCAGCGGAAACTCCTCTAAACACGTATCTAATTCAATTTCATATCCGTTAACCACAGCTCGAACGCCATGCAAATAAACAACAACATATCCGGAGTATAATTCATGACCACGTTTTTGTTTATGTGCGATATGTATCCACAATATAAACGGAAACACCCAAACCATGGCATCAAATGAAAGCCAACAACCAGCTGAATCCAGCGATATGCAACTCATTAACATTGCATGAAGTATTTCAGAGCAGGGAGCGAAAGTTCCACGAAAAAACGCCAGCAAAAACCAAGCAAGCATGTAAATCTTGTCTTACCTTTGCCGTTTTTTCAACAAAAAGTTATTTCCATAGCGATAAAAGTCCGTTTGTTGTTATGTCCGGTCGATAGCTTCGGAAACTCCATTTTGGATTTTTTCTGTTGCTCCGTGGCGTCATTACGTCACCAAATATGGAATGACTCCCCGTGCGTAAGAGGTGGTCTCTCCACGCTGCGCGTCGTGTGATTCGTCGGCGATCCCGTCAGTCTCAAAATGGTTGATCTTATTGGCTTCCTCAGAATCAGAGCTTTCCAGCGATATATAGAGCTCCCGGATTGGACAGATGGTCGGGGGGTAGGGACACGCAGAAGCTCGACGTCAAAGCGTTTGTGAATGAAAGGTTCCCAAAAGCGCAGCAAGATGGGGTAAATGAGCTTCCACCCCCCTTTTACAGCGTTTCTTTAGGAGTTTTTTTGCTGAAATCATGTCCCGTAAGCAAGAAAAGAAGACTATGAACGTAGCTGAAGCTTTGGACAAGATTTTTTCCATATTTCAATTATTGTGCCAAATTGTGCCAAACTGTGCCAACATGGATTACGCCTGAACTTTGTTCAATCAAAACCTTTACAGAATATTAGTTTCTTGTAGTATGAACACCAAACTTGCTACAGATGTCCTTGACATGTAGTGGTTACAATTGATTGTGTTTATTTGCTTCGTTATAAGTAAAATAAGGAGATATTGGAGGAAACATGTGTTTTTTTTTAGGCGGAGTTCATTTTTTGGCCATTCCAACATCAATTACTCTTACCCAGTGTTCTTGACTGTCAAATTAACTCATCCACACCACTCCCCAAGAACCTATCTTCATTTTGATACCAAGATTTGCAGTTTAGGCCTTGTAAAAGCTGAGAAATGCCTTAAAAAGTAAAAGTATAGGATTTTCGGAAAATAGGCCTCAGGGCTTAAGAGGTTAAGAGACTCTCTGCTTACTTTCTTACACACTGAACTCTTCAGGTAAGGATTTGCTCAAGGTTCAGGATAAATCATTATCAGAATTTATGATTGCTTTTCCAGAAGAGCATCGATAAGGTCAGATGTTGGAGACATGGTCCAAGCCTTCCTCCAATTAAGGTCAGGACAACCATTTCCAATTCTTTGCCAAACTCATCCATGTCTGTGGAGTTTTCTTTGTGCACCGGAGTGTAGTCATTTTGGAAAAGGAATGGGCCTTTCTCAAAAGGTTCTTCTGATCATGTAATGGAATATAGATATAGAATATAGAATGGTTTTTAGTGCTTAAGCGCTCAGAGTTCTTCTTCTTCGACATAATCCCCATTCACTAAACTTCACAATTGTCTTAACGCTCAGACAAGAACAATTCTCTTGGGAAACCAGAATCTTCAATCATGGAAAGTGAGTTTAGCCACTCCAGAGAACACTTGTCTACGTTCTGCTTGGTTAAATCTGCTACCTTTGCATCTTATGAATCGTCCCAAAAATCTTTGATCCCTTAGATCCCTGACCAGGTGTCCTGTATCTAAGGGGTGGTGTTTTGATGTTGGTTGTTTGTGTTTAAGGTTTATGAAACTGAATATTTATTAGTTATTTGTTTCATTACACCTCATTAAAGTTTAGGTCAAATAGTAGCATGCTTTCTTTTGTTGACATGCCGAGTAGTAGTGCACCAATTCACTCTTATGAAGGCGCTAATCATCCTCTATAAATGCTGGATGATAATCTTTTCATCAATCCCGCAATCCTTTTTACTTCCTGAGCTCCTGGGATCATGGTGGAAAGAGCTAGTGTTTATTCTGCATGGAATGTGCTTAAAACCATGATAATGTATTTATGATGATGAATAATCCTCATAAAGAGTTCAGGGGGAGGGGGGTGGATGTCATGGTGCAGAGAACCAGAAGCTTCTTCATTATTATGTCCAACAGTTCTTTAAACAGTATTAAAACAGTATTTACATTTTGAGTGTTTAGATTCTATGGGAGATTTCCTTCCTCAGCAGCAGAAGGAGGTCATGTGACGTGACCCATCCCTCAAGAGTGTTTTTGGTCACTTTCTGATTGATGAGGGTAAATGCTTTGCTGTTACCGATGAGTGAGGAGAATGGGTTTCGAGGTACTGTCTCTATCTTTGTTAATTAAAACGAAACGTCATGAAGCATGGATAACATGAGATGAGATATTGTTTCAATCCTGTCAATGTAATGTTCGAGGCACTCCTGCTGCTACACCGGATTTTAATAATGGCAACACTCAGCTTGGTGTGGCTTAGCACTACTCACTAATGCTGCCACGCAAGTATTTTTCTTATAAAGCAGCGCAAACTTATGGTAAAAAAAGAAGAAAAAAAAACACTTTAACTTCCAAACTTTACTCTAGCAACTAACTTATCTTAACTCTGTCTCAGCTTTGCTGTATGTTACTGATCCCTCTATAACAACCTGGTTACCTTAGCGACCAATTTGACATATCATTATCTCAGCAAAGCAAAATCATAAAGATATGTGGGTTGATTAAAATCACCCATATTGGCATGGGGGACATGAATGATTCCTTCTTAGATGATGACATGGCTCTTTTATAGCAACCAGAAATTTTACCTTGGCAACCAGTCCATTTTGCTCAAAAAAATATTTTTAAACTAAATGTACAAACCAACATCAAATTGAAACAAATTTTAGCCATCTAGTTATATAGTAATATATAGTTTTTATAACAGCTCGATATTTCAATGCATCATTTTGTACTTGGGTTGTAAATTGATCTAAATGAAATGAGTATACATTTAATGCTAGGGAATTTATCTGAAAACTCAGAAGATGAAACGGTGTCATTCTTTCTCCAGCAAAACTAGATAACCGTGTAATTTAGATTTATGGTTGTTGTTTTCTGTGTGGGGTGTTCACATGACTGCACCTATTTGCTCAAAAAAGTATAAAAATAACCAGGAGTATACAAACACAGGCTTAATGTACTATATGCGACAAATGGACTTGGCATCCCCTAAATGCAGCATCAGGATTATATCGCAAGCTGTTTGACTCGCATGATCTTGATGACATTTCAAAGAGCAGTTTTGCATTCACATTTGGGCAAAACTCTGCTTGTGTGCATGAGATTTGCTCAAATGGTTGATTTTGTTTTCCATTCTGTGATAATAATATAATATTGGTGTAATTAATCCTAAACAGTTTTGTCAAAATCAGCTTATTATCTGTCAAGCTTTCCCCAGCCAAACCGACACACTGCCCTGATTTTACGTCCTAATCACATGCATGTACACTGGGAATGCAAAGCTGCTCATGCATAAGACTCATGATCCTGAAACAGAAGCTTTCCTCTTCTGTGAATATTACAGTACCCTTCACCATCTGTCAGTTTCCATGGCAACAGAGAGATACTGGTGGGCTCTGATGACTATATGCATGTGCTGCAGTACCTGAGTTTATTAATATTAATATTCAGATCTTAGCATGTGTCAGGGAGTGCCGGATCTTACCTCGGGCTCTGCTGTGTTTTTGTTATTTGTCTGCAGTCAGAGCAGGTAATGAGCAGGATCCGTCTTCTATACGAAGGTGCAGTAGGACAAATTTTTTGTCACTTAACTGAAGTGATATTTTTAACTTGGCCACACTGGGTAAATTTATAATTTTTCACAGTAGATTAAAATAGTGGAGTGGCTTGGAGATTTGTGAACCTTCATTAAAGCTGAATATCCTTCTGAGGCTATTAAAGAATCTGGAGCAGAGCTGGATGCTGAGGATCTGAATGAAGTCTATTCAAGATGTACAATTTAACTTTTCATTACAGCAGGAATGATTTCTGGTTAAACTGTCCTGCAAAAAAAAACAAGCTTTTATAAAATACAGTATGTGCTTTTGTCACTGAAAACATTACATTGTGGAACTTTTCCATTACTGCACTGGTACACAATATCAATTTTGTATTTGTATTTTGGCCATGAGCCTTTGCCATGGCAAATCCACCGTAGCCAAGTCTGCTTTTTTTTGTAATTCATTTTCATTTTTGTCTTATATGGTTAACATCACGTCTGAGGGTCTGACTTCTGTGCTGTATTTAATGATCTGCCATATCCTTTAATAATCCATGGCTTAATGCGTAGCTCATGCATCCACAAGATGAGATGGTGTCTGGGCTTGCAAGGTTTTCTGATCCCATTGGTGATTCCTCAGGAGTAAAAAAACGGTTAGAAAATGTAATCAATAAAACGAAAGAAATCAATAGTGTTTCCCTACAAAACACTTTCAGATCAACAGTGGCATTTTTATGGAGTAAAAAAAGTTATACTTTTCAGCTGTTTTGCAGTTACTACAATTCATTTTTATTATGATGCTTGAGGTTCTAACCGGTTGCCAGGTGTTGCTAGGTGGTTTGTGAAAAAATCTGGTTGGATGTTAATCCTGTTTCCATGTGTTTGCTAGGGTGTCTTGAGAACCCTTAATTCTCAGTCAGGACACTGAGCCGGCTCTTTGAGGGAAGTGTCCACAGTTTTGGCAGCACAGATCTTGAGACCGAGTGTTTTTCTCTCTTTGAGTGAGCAGAGGTTGCCAGATCCTCAACATACCCTTAGTTTGGAGTGACTGTGGAATAAAAGCGCCCAGTGGGAGAGGAGCTCTTTCACTGACGACTGAATGGATCATTGTTGAGTGGCTCAGCCTGAGACATATGTTCTCTAAGAGCAACCGCCTGCTGTTTGAATCTTTAGAAAAATGCCTTCAATGGGCGCCAGATTGAGTCTCAACCACAAAATGCATTAAATTAGTGTTCATTTAAAAAGGGTTGTTGATTTGGCTAAACTGGTGATGGTTATGCAAGTGTTGACACCATTCTGAAGAGAGAGTTCACTAAAAATAATGTTTTCATCATTTAGTACAAAATCATTCATGTTAACTTTTATGGGCTTATATGTTATATGCTAAATAAGACATTTTAGGCAATTATCTAATTTGTCACCATACCCCCCTCCCATCCTCCCTCCATTGTAGGTAAATGATTTAAATATATAAAAAATTTTACAGATGAGTGGTTGCAAAAATGGTGCATTGAGCAGAGTTTCTAGGGCCTCTCCATATCGGCCCTTGCTTAAAATGGGTTGTTTTAATTTAAAATGTGTCCAACATGTTTAAAGACGTGGCATTTCACTTTCTGATTGGGTTGATCAGGTGTGATCCGTGAAGTAAGTGGTTACTATAGTGTGGCTATATGGAACATTTAGAGTTGTCTATTATTCTTGGTGTCCTACCAGATGTCAGCGTTCAGAAAATGAACAGCATCTAGAGCTTCCACCTTAGAGAGACAGAAGATCTCTCATCAGAGCATTCTGTTTCACTGTTTTTGGCTGGTGGAATCAGAAATGCAACTTGTACAAAACGACTAAATCACTACTTACAGCTAATAAGCACTTTATTCATTTGTCTAGGATTAATGTGTTTTTCTCCCCATCTTTAAGTCACTTTGGACAAAAACGTCTTCTAAATGCATTAGTTAAGTGTGGATGCTAAAATGTTACTATACTTTATTTTTACTTGATGCTTATTTATGTCCAGAGGTATTCCAGAGTATTTTATTGCGATATTACCATATAAATTAGGTCCGCATGCATTGAGTTAAGTACACTGAATCCTTTTAAATCTGTTATATGCCAGTAATAAGTTAATTCTGAACCTCAATGTAATGAATCAAACGTGATGAAACTTTCTGCTCTTCCTGGAAACTCTGATTATGGGTCTGGATGTACTGTCCATCTGTTTCTGGTGGTTCTTTCTGGAATTTCAATGAGGGTGAGCTGGAATTTACTGCTCTGTTGGAGATTATTGGCTGGATTAGTTTTATCTTCTTCAGAGTTTCAATTTGGTTTCTAACTGAGAACAAAGTGAGAGTTTCTTCCAGTGGTGTTTCTTTTATTTTTGGATGGACCACATGTTGGTTCATTTTAATTAGATTTTAGAGGTCAAAAAGATTAATGTGAGAAATAATTCACTATAGAATATCATTTCATACATTGTATTTACATTAGTACATGCTAAAGCCTTTTAGAATCTATAATATTAGTTTTAATATTGGCATTTAAAGCAGCCCTTGTTATTAAGTCATTATGCCTTGATGTAAAGTAAACAGGTTAATAAAAAATGTTGTAAATAAATGTAAAAAGGATTATTGTAGAAATCCACTGTTTTAGTTGCACAATGCATTCAGTGTTAGGGGCCTGAAACCGTTGCCTGGCAAGCTGCTGGTTTTGTCTATCTGTATTTTAACATTAGCTAGTGATCTTTTCAGCAAAGTTCAATGGCTGCAGTGACCCTAAAGTCTGCCTCAAATGCACCCGCAGAAGCATTTACATTTTTGTGCATCCCACAGCTCTTGATTGAAAATAAATACATGCTTGCAGGATACGTACACGTTGGATTCGAGTCCTGAGTCAGTCATCTTCCTCATTCTCTCTCTGTCTCACTACCAGCCTTTCTGTTCAAATAAAATTGATAAACAGCCTATGGCTATATATTGTAACAAGATTTGCAGTTTACCATGACTGGAAAATGTTACAAAGTTTTAATTGATTGATTTATATGTGATATTTGCACTATTAAGGCAACTAAAATCAAGTAAGTTTATCAAACTAGAATGACAGAGCTCACAAATACATACATCCAAGTACAGTATGTTTATGTGCTTTAAAGCAATACCTTTTAATTTAGTCTGAAAATGCTGCATGCGATTGTAGTTTCTTTCTCTAGTTAAAAAAATTATAGTTCTCTTATGTGGTTCTTGGCTTGTTAAATAAAATATAGGGATATAATAAAATCTGAAACTTTGACAAGACTGTTAATAGAGTCAGGGGGAAGAGCCAGTATGGTTCATGTAGCTGAAAAAGTAATCTTAAATTTTAACAGGAATTGGGAGGAGCTTTTTGTGCATCATCCAGACAATAACTCCCTTGTTTTTGTGTTGAGCTCTGAATGCTGTTCTGGACGAGCCAGATCAGAAATGAGCCATCCAACCCAAGGGGAATTTCCGGTCAGTGCATGAAGCGAATCTCTCTGTTCCTTTTTAGTTTAAATCTCACTGCTTCAGAAGAATGGAGAGGCTCTCAACGCAGCAGTGCACTGTGGGAGAAGAACATCTGGATCCAATGAGTGCAACACGTGGAGGTTCAGAAATAGAGGCTTGCGTGCAGCTACTGTAGAGAGTCCCCCTCCCAAACTTTTATTCTCCTGTTATTGTCTCTGTTTGCTCTGGAAAGCCTATGCTGTATTCAGTGAAGGGTGTGCTCATGTCTGGACTTATATTTTTAGATCCTAAATGACCAACTGCTTTTCACTTTAGATTGTTTAAAACTGTATAGTTTTTTTTTTTACAAGTACAGGAAATGTTTTTTGCCTTTAGGACAGTATGACAACAGGCAGAGCTGCAGGTAGAGAGGTGGGAGAGTTGTTGAATAGACGACAGCTTTGGGATTCGAACCCATGTCCAACTGTTTGGCACACCATCCACTTCACCACATTTAATTACATATTTAAGGTCTTTAGTACATTTTATGAGGAGAAAACTTTGTTGATACTCAAACTAGTATTGCAAAATTCTGTTATATGGCATAGACATATAATTTATAAATAACAATTTTATATTGTCCTGTAAAAAGCACAACTCTAATCCCCACCTTAGTGGGCAAAACCAGGTGAACTAAATCGGTTTCTTAATTTCCCTGATCTTGTAGGTTCAGAGGCAACTTTAAATTGCTCCTAGATTGTAATGAACAATCTTTTTGCTGAGAATTTATTCATCGTTAAAGAAACAATCCAAGATGTTCATCTTGAGATGGTTTTTATGGCTAAACTTGGTGAATCTGTAAACTAAGTAAATCTCCAGCTTTATTTCTGTTTGTTTGACCGCTGGTTAACCCCTGATGCTGCTGTTGGCTTCTGCAGAGTTTTGGCAACGGCTCTCGAACTTAATCAGCGCATGCTTATGTGCCTTCTGGAGCCTCAGGTGGTTTTCTGGAGCAGTGTGAGCAAATACATGCAAATGTCAGCCTTGCCATAAAAATATGAGAATCGCAATTTTTCTAAGTTGTTCTGTGAGGTCTGTATTTTATTGTGTTGACGCGCTGAAAATTCTAGGGGCATTTCTTTGTTTTTTTTTCACCACAAATTTTTGGTTTTCAAGACCATAAAACACAAGATTTCCTGCTTTGAAAAGAGGGACCAAATACACCCCTTTTACCCTTTATTTGAACAGTAAACATTGTGCAGAAACAAGGGGGGGCTAAACATTATCATAAAGTTTTTTTTTTATTATGTAACAATATTAAGGCAATTAATGTGAACCTTTATATACAAGCAAAGATATCTCCTAGCTAATTATAAATGAAAACTCATTGCATTACTTTGCGTTAAAGTATCTAAAATATTTGTTAATTTAATTTGTAATAAAATATCACCTGATCATCTACATATAGGGACTTGGCAGATAATGTGTCTTTAAAAAAAGAACTAAAAGTGACTGTGGAAAAAGTAAGTGAAGCCATAGGAACTATTTGACACCTGCTTGGCAGCAGTAACCTCCACCAGGTGCTTCCTGTAGCTGTGAATCAGACCTGCATTCCATTTTCCCTTGCAGAAAGTGTTTCCATGGCTCAAGTTAATCCATAGCATTTATTGGGTTATGTTCTGAGCTCTGAGCTTTATGTAGAGAGTGGACGCAGAGATAGAAATTGGGACTAAGTCAGCATGTTCAAGCCTGGTGCAGTCAGAGAGGTGTTGAGTTAGTATTCGATGTAGGTTGTATAGTCCATTACTGATGAGGTGCTGGTTTCTCCCAATCTGATTTTACAGGGTGACCATAATTGCGTCCTTCGTTCTTGTACAGTGATGGTTGAAATATTATATAGTGATCACACTGATTGCACCAAGCATGTTTCAATTAGAGTTCCTCTCTTTTTCTTTCAGCACCGGGCTCCAGGGAAGGTTCTCTTTGACCTGGTATGTTCACATCTGAACCTGATCGAGGGAGATTACTTCGGTTTGGAGTTCCAGGACCAGAGAAAAATGACCGTGAGCATCGTTTTCATTAAATCTGATGTTAAATGTTGCTGTAATAAATGATATAAATGCATAAATGAATACTCATAGAATCACATGTTTTGATTCTTTCTCCAGGTGTGGCTTGATCTCCTGAAGCCGATCCTCAAGCAGATCAGAAGTGAGCATCTGGATGTTTGTCCGTGCATGAGAGCATATCTGTGAGAGTGACTCTAAATGAGTTGAATTGTTTCTGCAGGACCCAAGAACAGTATCCTGAGAATGGTGGTCAAGTTCTTCCCTCCTGATCACACTCTGCTGTTAGAGGAGCTCACCAGGTCTGAACTCATCTCACTTGTTTACATGGAAGTAAATACATTTATTGCAGATGGCTAATGAGCTTACTGAACTGCTTAACTTTACATGTTAATGTTGGGAAATTCTGATTATCGCACTGGTCTTGTTATGCCGTTTATGTATGTCACCCAAGTCCTGCAAATTTATATACAAAAACGTATCCAATGTTATTATAAAAAGTGTTAAACCTTTGCCAATAGTGGTGTAACAGATCACAAGCATGTCGATGACGTGAGTTTCACCTGATCAAAGATGCTTTCCTCTGTGCTTCGGAACCCTGGGAGACTGCAGCTAAACCTTCTTTTAGGATGTATTTCTAGAGCAATTGGGTTATTGCTCATTGAACTCATTGATGTGGCTGCCATTACATCTTATAGCACTTGATTGACAAATTCTGTATCTCTGAAAGCTCTGCAGTGACCTTTATTCTTCTCTCTTATCGACAGGTATCTGTTTGCGCTGCAGATCAAGCATGATTTAGCCTGTGGACGTCTGACCTGTAATGAGAGCAGTGCCGCTTTGCTAGTTTCCCACATAGTGCAATGTAAGACACGCCATAGCTTCAGAATAATACTCACTCAGCATTGGGGTTTGCTAAATGGCTAATGATTGTTTTGATACTTGAGATGCCCTTTTGGCTTATCAGTATAGCGGTGTCAAGTCTTCTTTGCTTCTGTGTTTACAGCTGAGATTGGAGACTTTGATGAAGTGCAGTGTAAGCAACACCTGCTCAACAATAAGTACATTCCAGAGCAGGACACACTGATGGACAAAGTCATGGAATACCATCGCAAACATGTGTGAGTGTGAAGTAAAATGATGTGCTCAAAGGATGTTTGATTCAGTTTGGTCCAGACCATCACATTACATGAGTAATGCTTTGCTGGGTACTAGCTAACCCCCTAGCTAAAGCTAAAAAATTGCATATCACTCAGTTTTCAGCAACACTAAGAAAGTCCTAAAATTGAAATAAGACAATCTAACATATCAGAAGTATTAGATGTTCAGATGTCAAATGGGGAGATTGACGAGAACACACCAGTATTTTCATCTGCTTCTTCTTGAGTCACTCGTTTTTTTTTCCTTGATAATGTTTTGGGTCATTGTCATGCTGAAATCCTTATTATTAATGCAATGTCTGAGGAATACCAATATTTTAATGGTCATCCATTTGATTGGGTGTAGCTGTCCTGTTTCCTTGGCTGAAGAACACCCCCAAAAAATAAAGTATTTGCTCTGTTTTTGACACTGGGGAGAAATGCTCCCATTAAAAGAGCTACTTAATCTCAGCTTGATGCTTGGAGAAAATACACACATGAGTCTGAAATCTCTCTCTCACTGTTCAAATAAACATTCTTACACTTATTGACTGACAATTCCTTGTTAGTGGCCAAATGTTCAAGCACTTTTCCTGTCACTGTAGCACCAATCAAGAACACCTGGTAAACCAGCTGAAGGAGTTAGATGGTAGACCAACAAACTGAAATCTGGCATAACATTTGGAAATTAAAGTAGTTTTTAAAGTAGTCTTCTAACCACATCCTACAAAGAAAACAAGATACTCCAGAAACCACCTTCTCACAAGAAGTTACCATGCCTCAAACTCTACCATGCAAGGCTTTCATCTTAGAAATTATCCAATACATCTAATAATTTAATATATATACAACCAAATAACTAAAAGCAACTGAAGAAATTTTGCACAGGAACATCTCCAGAAATCAGCCAGAGCAGTCCAGTATCATCAAAATCTATCCAATACCAATATAAATTGGACTCTGATGAGGTTTGGTGCTTTTCAACCTTGCTCCAAAGACAAAAAAAATATTAAGGTTGCAATGCTTTAAAACTACCAACTATTTCATAGAGCAGGAGCTGGCAACTTTGGTCGGGAAGTGCTGCAGTCTTATAGGTATTAGTTCCAACCATGCTTCAATGCAATTGTGGAGTGGCTTACAAAAACTATTCATTCTTTTTTGTGTTTCCATGATAAAAGGATGTTAACATGTCTTTGTTGTACATGGATATGATGAAGTCCTACAGCAGAGCATAATGGTGGCATAATTGAAGGTTGTGCTTTCAATTTGTAGGTTGCTTTGACATTCTCATTTCAGCCTGGTTTAATTTAGGAGGAGGCAGGATGCACTTTAATTTAATCACAGAGTTGATTATAATTTGTATACAATTAAAGTCCCTCATGTGGGTCTAACACTCTAGGGGACAAACACCAGCTGAATCCGACTACCAGCTTTTGGAGATTGCTCGAAGACTTGAGATGTATGGGGTTCGGCTTCACCCAGCCAAAGATCGTGAGGGGACGAAGCTCAGCCTGGCTGTGGCTCACTCTGGGGTGTTGGTCTTTCAGGTACCTGTTCCCACTCAGTCACAACTCTTGATTGAAACCTGGAACTGCATTTAGATGTGCAGTGATTGGGGATAAACTCAGTTTTGCTGGATTAATCAGGGATTAAGATGAGCAGGGTGCTGCTATCACAGGGGGGCTGTGTTCCTAGAAATTTAGATGGCCGGGTAGAGCCAATATTTACATTGGAAAACCCACCACCACACAAAAATGCCCTATCCCAACAGCAGAATATAATCTTACCTGGAATTTTCTTTCATTTTTTTGAGAATTTATTAAATTATATACAGATTGCATTGCTCTAATTTAGCTTTTTTTGTCTTCTTAAGGGACACACCAAAATAAATGCATTCAACTGGTCAAAAGTTCGCAAGTTGAGCTTCAAGAGGAAACGATTTCTCATTAAACTCCGACCTGACTTAAATGTGAGTAATTTCCTTTTTGAACATCATAAAGTTCAAGTTAACAAATTATCACATCGTCTTTATTACACAATCTATAGAGAGCTAAAGTAGCAAAACTGTTCCTTGTGATCGTGTTAAATGAACTCTGTTTCTGTCCCCTCTGTAGCAAAGCAACTGTCAAGACACCCTGGAGTTCATGATGGGAAGCAGGGACTGCTGTAAGGTGTTCTGGAAGATCTGTGTGGAGTACCACGCCTTTTTCCGTCTGTTTGAAGAGCCAAAACCCAAGCCTAAACCGGTTTTGTTCACCAGGGGTTCCTCCTTCAGATTCAGGTGAGGATTTGTCCTGATAAAGGATCGTAAAAGAGTTTATTGTGCTAAAAAATCTACCGTCAGAATTAAGGCACATTGCAGCCTTGTTACAACTTGTGTCCCTGGTTTAGTGTTGGTTAAATATTTTCTGTTTCTCTCTCATCCCATATGCCACCTGTTATTAGTGGGCGCACACAGAGGCAGGTGATTGATTATGTGAAAGACTCTGAATTCAAAAAGGTTCCTTTTGAAAGGTGAGTTTCTGCCTTGACCTTCTGTTTAAATGTCAGTCTTTCTGTTGTGCTGCATTTCCCTCCAGACCAATAAACACATTTAGAAATTCAGCAGAAGTGGAGCACTCTTTAAAAAGTTACCTTATACTCTGAAAGTAGCAAACATCATCCTGGACTCTTGACCAGAACCTCTTAGAAATTACACCTAAAAAACAACATTTCAATGTCACTGTATGCATCCTTGAAACCCTGCCATGGAGCTTCGAGAACAACCATTTAGAAGCCCCTAGTCATGCCTTAATAACTTAATGGCCCCTTTTAATGGGTTGCAGCCCTACACACACCAATTTGAACCCTGTAAAGTAAATCTTGTGCTCTGGAAATATCATTGGCCTTTCATCGTCACTCATTAATGGGAAATGTCCTTGTGAGCACCTTGCTAATCATTGCTGATCTTCACTCCTCAGGAAACACAGTAAAATCCAGTTCAACAGTCTCTCTCCGTTCCCATCTAGGCTGAGCGCCGAGGGTCAAGGAGAGGTGAGTGTGAACAATCTTTAATATGAAACACTGTGGGAATGCTTTCAGTTTTAACGCTGTTTTATGGGATATTCAACTAATGTTATCAGGTCATCGTGTAAAACTAATGTTTTAACCGTAATAACTCAGAGCTCCACCTCTAAGATCCTGGTCAGTTTGTTCTTTCTTTATTAAACTATTTTTCAAGTTCTGTCACATACATCTGAAAATGCTTTTCATTTCCAATTGTTTTGCAAAGCAAACCCTTTAAAAAATAAAATTCTAATGAGCTGTCTACAGTTTTGTGTTAATGCTTCAAAAAGAAATTATATTAAAAATGTCCTGAACATAATAAAAGCTTAGAAATGTAACATTAACTTCACTGTTAATTTCCAGGACTGGGTTCTATAGATTCAACATAATCTGCTTTCAAGCAGATGCACCTTTAAATACAAAGATAAATAAACAAATATAAGATCATTTGTAGAAATCATTATTAACTAGAAAAATGTATATCAATCCCATGAATCTATATCTCAGAAAGTACATACAAAAAAAAAAAATCAGATCATAAAGGGTTAACATTGTAGTTGGTTTGTATTCTCCAAATATCAATATATTTTTTCTTTACAGAAGAATGCCAGTGCTTCAGGACCCCAGGCTGAGTCACCTATCGGTCGTACTCAAGTGACAGTGGAAAACCCTGCTCTACAGCGGTACACTGGGAGTCTAACCTACCAAACTAATGGATGCCGAAATGGAAACCACGATGAGATGGACACTCGATTAAAGCCATCGCCATCCAAGCAGCAGCCAGAGCATCTGAGCACAGGTCTAGCATTGCATTCTGCCAAGGGTAGCAGCTCCTCCATACCTTATATCGACTGCAGTGATATAGACAGTGAATATGATGTGGTTAGCGGGCGCATCACAAGGGTTTACTCGCACACACATGACAGTGATGAGGCTGAGCCGAAAGGCCACAGAATGGCCAAGAGTAATGGTTTTGGAAACACCAATGGACATGAGGCAAGCAAGTCCCGATTTAGAGAGTCTCCTGTGACGACTCGGCGTTTGGCTCAGAGTTCAGATTCTTTCAACAGCAGTCAGTTGTCCAATGGGTCCTTTTGTGGGAATGGATCCCCACGAGCATTACCCCTAAGCAGTACTTTAGTGGATGAATTGTTTCAGGGTATGGATAGACGTGGTCTAGTGTCGAATTCTAGTCAGGCCGCTGTTTCCCGAAGTGCCAACGGTAGTCCGGTCATGGGTAGTTTTCACAGAACTGATCAAATCCCTAACACAAATCGGCGCCGTTGGGAAGATGGGAGCCATTACCTCAACAACAACCGATCTTTGAGCGAAGCTCAACATTACGGTAGCTACTCCCCAATAGTCAGTCGTTCCCCACACTTGCAAAAACTACACAATGGCATGCGCAACCGTTCCGACACAGATCCCATGATTCTCAGCCAGTTCAGTTCAACTCCATGCAATGAACGACTCGCTATGCTTTCCCGATCTGAGAGAATGGCAGCGCTTGAGAGGCGTGGAGGTGCAAATGGTCCTGGAGCTCGATCTGGTAATGTTCCAAGGCTCTATGGAAGCAGGCTAAGTGCTAATGATCACTCCAGTCCTGTCCATATGATTGATGGTTCCACAAGCAGCGGAACAGAGTCGAGCGATACCGAGTCAGATGCAGGAAGCAACTCTTACAGTCAGCCTATAGTCTTTGGAAACCCTGGAGCAGCTAGTTCTTCACCCGTGACTCAAAATAAGTTCTCCTTTGGGGGATTCCAGGTGGAGGATGAGGAGCTCATTGGAAAGAATGGCTGTGCGTATCCCATAAGTAACGAGGGTGGGGCACAATTCTTCAATTGTTAGATATAGTGGTATTGCTTCTTGAGGGGCACTTAAAGGGGACATCAGTTACAAAGCTCATCAGTGTGTGTACAACATCAGCCAAAAATGGTAAAAGCCCAGCATCAAATCATAAATGCCTTCTAAAGTCAAACGGTTCTCTAAGATCATAGTTCCGACAAATCACCCTTGAGAGACTATTCAAAATTAGCAATAAAGATAGGTGCAAAGTTGTTGAAACTAGTAATAATGGTGAAGATTGTTTAGATTCAGAATATAGTGGATGTTTCATAGTTATCTATTCTAGGTGTAATTTATTTGTCTCAGATCACAGCAGAGCGGGGTTGGGTGAGTAGTACCTATTGATCATTTAAAGGACTAGGGATTACTACGATGAGGTAAAAGGGGTGTTTTATCAACTTAAAAGTCTGATGAGAGTTAATGTTATCAACTAGTAGCCCTCCACGTGCCCCTCTATCCGTCTGGACACTAAAAGCCATTCGTACATAATGTTGAAGTGCTGCTTTTAACATTAGTGTGAATATTAAATGTAGAAAAGGTATTTCAATGTCTAATGAAACTTTAGGTGATGTAAAGTTGATGAGCTGTTTTTATTTTTGGGTGAACTGTGGTTTTAACAGTTTGTGTAGCTGATCTGCCACATTATGGAGTGTACAGGTGTAGCCATGAGTTGAAATAGCTTCAGGCAGATTCAGTTTTGAGTGATTGTTTGGGATTCATGTCTGATGCCATGAGCTGGAGGGTTTATTTTTGCAGATTTGGTGTTCTGCTTCATCTAATATTTGAGATAAGTAGTATCAGGTTCAGATTGACGAATCATTTCAAAGTGCCATGTTTTAAGTGTAATTAACACTTAAAGTTAAAAAAATGATTACTAGAGTTTAAAATCTGTTAATTTTTACTGTTTCTTTGTTGAAAGAACTTAAAAATAAACAAAAGTAACTGAAATATGACATGCCTTTATTTGAATGGCAGTTTCTTGCTAAAGATAACATCGGTTATATTTGTTTTGTATTGGCTAATTAATAGCAATCGGAAACGTTAGGGTAGCTTTTGTCTTACATAAATACATTTGTAGTAGCTTATTAAATTATGAGGACAGGGCATTTGGATTATAATTGAGCGTTTGTTGTAGAACGAGTTCAAATCTGTCTTTTCTGTTTCTTCTTGGGGTTGCATTTTCCTGTTAGCTTTCCCATTCCCCAGCATGCATCACTCCTTTTAAAAGCAAGGCAACAGCATTATGACTACATCATCTGTTGTTCTGCTTCCCTCGCTGCTTTATTTCTATTTCCGTACAGGACTTGCTGCATCTCAGGCATGTCTCATCACTGTCATCTGTTTGCGATGCACTTGATTTCCAAGTGCATGAACCTGTGCTCAGGTTGCATTGCTTTTAAGACACAATGTTTTCAGCATGTTTTTTTTTCTGGAATGCCTCACTTTGCCTTTCCCTGTCACTGTCCATGTCTGAATCTGTCTTTTTTCCACCTGCTGAAAAGACTTTGCAATGACCTGGTACCCTTAAACTGCAGTGGTCTTTAGAAGAGGGGGTGGCTGTCAGTGAGATTTGGACTGGCTCTTTGAAAAGGTCTTTGCACATTAAGCATTTAAACATAGTGCATCGTTCTCAGAAACCTGACGCATAGCAGTATGTGGAAATGATTTGGTTCCTGGTTGTGTAGAGTTTGCTTGTGGGAGTCTTTGTAATATAAACAAAGTAAATATTTACCTTATGGTGATCTTTAAAGCACTGAACCTGCTAGACATCTTTAATGTCAACCTTAAAGTTCTATTTAGTTCTAAAATGTTCCACATCCATATTTATTCAATTAGACATTTCTAGTGCATGGTTTCAACATCACTTAGGAAAATCTTAAAATATTTGTTATAAAATGCACAGTTTTTGCTCGGTGTGTACAGACCTTGAGTTTAAGTTGTGAAGCTTTGTGTGTGAAGTCTGAAGAGATAATCTGGGTACTTTTCCTTAAATTAAAATTATTTTCTAGTTTTTATTCTTCTTTTAAAGTTGCTAAAACCGTGGTTCACAAACTTAGCAAAGAATTTATCGATTTATCATAACTAGCCATTTTCCCAAAAACATGAAGGCTATATGCATTTTTTGTTTGTTTAACTGTGAAGCCTCCACCTTATTTAATGTGATTGATGCACTCATGCATATTTCTTTAATGTGGGAAAGCAGGAATCTGATTTGTGAATTGGCAACACACAACGTCTTACTCTGGGTTTTATTTTTTAAAGTAAATTAAACCAAGAAGATACATTAAACTCTACAATAGTTTAATTAAGCAGTTTGAAAAGAGTTTTCATTTTCTGCATCTTCTTGCACACCAAAAGTTTGGGAACCACTTAGCCAGCATCTAGTTGGGAACGTTGGTAAAAAAGAAAACCTCTAGTTTTAATGCAAACTATTTTATTTAAATTTTAAATTGATTTTTACATTTCCATACATGGAAGATATTTTTAAGAACCACAAAAATTGTTAAATCTAAAGATATTTGTTGTGTTTACATGGCAATAATCTCATGTAAGTGGAAGGTTTTGAGAAGTGTTTAAAAAGTTGTTTGCAGGGCCACTGCAGTTTCATGAAACAAAAGCATAGACATAAATGTGCATTTTTCTCAAAGTTTCCCAGTGATTTTGATGTATTGACGTCTGTGTCCAATGTAGCATTCCTAGTTTTTTCGATAAGATAATTTAACATAAAATATAAATTTTCAAAGTATCCATCCTTTCAATTTGTAGGTTTTTTTTATCACAATATTGCAGATTTCATTTCAAAATGTGGCTCTCTTCTTTCAGTATGAAACGTATTGTAAAGAAGTATAAAAATGATCCAAATATGTTTGTTTATTATATATATATATAATATATTTATATAATATATATATATATATATATATATATATATATATATATATATATATATATATATATATATATATTTAACACTCGTAATTCACGGAGAGATTACTGTGATGTATACGTGAAACAATTCACCTTGACTGCACGTAACTTGAAACAAGCAATGTTTTGTAAAAAATATATATACAAAAATGGCATCCATTCCATATACTCATGGTGTTCCCTAACTCTAGACTCTTGTTCATTCTTTAAAAAAAAGAATCTCATCCAAATTAATATATCTCCTTTGATATATTTGCTCTATTTAAAGCTCTAGAAGTAAAGAATCATTGAGTCTTTTTACCCCCCCCCCCCCCAAGATAACTGAATTGATTTTCAATGGAGTGAAAAAAAAACACTTCCTCAGGAGTCAAAAAGGAGGAGGCTTAAACCAGTTTTCTAGAGCTTTGAAACAGCATGGGCAATGGATGAGTCAAAGGGGTGTTTTCTGATAACTTCATGTATAAACACATGATGGAAGTATTAGGAAATTAAAATTTGGGTCAAATACTCATTTAAACGTAATGCCATTTGTTAGTGTAGCACTTAAAAATACACTCTGTAAAGGTTGTTCCTTTTCTGGAGGTTCTGTAAAATTGGTTCCCGTTGTAGTTTTCTACTTCAGATCTTCCCCTTGTCTTACTTGCATCAGAGACAGTTTAACTTTGTAATGGTTGTGATTTAGTCACAATAAAACTTGTTACTTGTGAAGCGAGACTCTGTTTTACTCCACCTGCCCTTAGATAGTAGTAGTGTGTACTTACTAGTATGTATCTTATGGTGGTAGTTTGTCTAGATTCATGTCTTGTTTGGTCTTCATTTTCTAGACATCTCCCGTGTTTGATGTTTTTCTAGATGTAGCTCTTGTAGATTTGTGTATTTTGTGATCGTCTGGCTGTACTTTTTCAAGGTTTTTTTTTGTGTTTAGCCTAACTGCTCTTTTTCTAGATCTGTGTCTTGTTTTTGGTTTGTATTGTTGTCGTTTTTAAAAATAGATTTGAGTCTTGTTGGGTAATAGCCTAGCGTTTGTGTTTGTCTAACTATGGTAGATCTCTTTTATATATATATAT